>JBCFXI010000033.1:148682-198546 GCA_038496175.1 Ampulex compressa | reverse complement strand
AGTTGAGGATATGCATGAGTTTGTGCTCGAGTTGAGTAGAGGTTTGAAGAAGTTTAAGAATCGATTCATTGGATTGGCGGAGGAGTAATTTGGATTTTGTGGCGTGAATGACCTTTTGCCATCCTTCCGCCAACTTCAAAAGCTACCAAACTTATTAGCTCGATTAAATTACCAAACTTATGTAATTCATATTCATCGCATTTATACTTAAAGTCATTTATTATCACACATGTATTAAAAAAATTCAATCAACCCATGTCCTATGATTATTCATTAATCATTATTACTTGTTAAACCAAAAACACCTTCTCGCCAATCCGATACCTCGTTATCTCGAGTCGTGCTCGCCCTGCACCGAGAGAAGCTCGAATATACCAACTCGCTTCACCTACCCTACGCGTCAGCTCGTTCAGATTGTGCATCAGCTGTTCCACTGTGTTCTGCAGTATAGAAAATTGACCACAAGTGGGACAGGAGGAGTCGAGCTGAGGACATTGCGAAAGATAGCCGTGAGGCCCCGGTATCAGCTTGACATCCTGCAAAGCACCCTGTGGCGCGAAAATCGCACAAAAAGAGTCTCAGTCGGGTTTAACTTACTCGAGGGGCGTCTGGCCCCTCGTAAGACTGGTTGGATCAGCCATACTCAACCTTCCTTCCCTTTCCTCTCGAGCCACATTCGTCTCTGCGCGGAGTCGCGAGGGTTTTAAGAACTTAGGCTCGCCAGAGAAAATATAGCGAGCGCGAATGCCGCGCAGGTTGCGTATGGCTGTGTTGGATAATGTCTCTCGCATTTGACTCGATTTTCCTTTATTTTGGAAGAAAAACGTGCGGTTTTGGAAGAAAAATGGTCCTCATTGTGAGTATAAAAAGGGGGCATGTATGTATGAATAAAGTTAGTATCGATTTGATTTTCTTTATAATTGGACTCGATATTCGTGGATCTTTTGGATAAATAGATGGATCGTCGTTTGCCAACTTGTGGATTCGACAGTTTCTCCACTCATTTATATTATACTTCCAATTCAAAGTATTAAGAAACTTCATCGATAACTCAATAACCCAATTCACACTCCACAGTAAAGCCCCAGAAACTCAAAAAACCCATCTACAAAGTACATCCAACATCTCCAAGAAACCACTTCGATATTCTCATATTCAAAAAAAACTTCCTTAAACCGCTGCATTTCTCACATTCCAAGTCAATGCGATCTGGCGCGAGGATGGAAACACTGCTGAAGGATACCTTGAAGAGAAAGTGCCTGACGTTTCTCTGTCCAACCCAGAGCTGGAGCTGAGGGAGGGTGAAATTGGTGTCCGGTGGGCCGGGCCTTAGCAGCCGCCTGTACAGGGGATGACAGTCGACCAGCAGCTCGACCTGCGAGCCGCTCACGCTGAGGGCAACCCTGTGCCAGGCGCCGTCGGCCAGTCGGAAAGGAAACGCCTCGACGTGGACGGCTCCGTCTCGGCGCGATACGTAGTGCAGCCGTAGCTCGTCCTTGCGACCGCTGCTCTGCAGCTCCAAATATCTGGGGAAAGCATGGTGGAGATGATGATAAGCCCAGATTATGGAGGAAGGAATGTGGAATGTATTACTGTAGTGATGATAAGAGTATGTGGTGATATGGATAATATAAGAATTTAGGGATAAATATATTAGAGAATGGAAATAAAAAGAGACTTTTGTAATAGATAAATGCGAATGTAGGAATAAGTAGATTATAGAAATATATTGTATTAATTTTGCGGTTGGTATTCATTTTGCAGAATATTTGCTTTAGGATTTGGTTCGAGTATTTTTTCGTAAGGGATTTATGCTGATAAATGAACCTACTTTGTCCACGAGATTTTTTTGGTACTATCTTATTCGATGCCTTCATTTTTAGGATTAATAAATATCGAGTTAATTTGAATCTGGGCTTTTAAATGTAGATTTAATTTGAAGTTCGAACCGATTAATCGTTTTTAATAAGTAAATCCACATTCTCATCTACTATCTCGTTTATTAGTTACTCGAAAAATAATCTTATTCATCTTCGCGCTTTGCGAATACGCTTTTGGACTTTGTAAATTCCACGGAGCTTCGACCGGAGATTTTACATCAGAACCGTGAACCGCGAGAACTCGAAACGCGGTGCGCTTGGCGCCGAATTTAAACGAAGAACCGCTTTAATTACCGGCCTGCTGTTCATGCTTGTTAATTGTCACGTAATACGTACGTACGTACGTGCATCCAATTTGTGTCAGCCAGGTCAAAACGACTAGACTGCACTCCTCACGTGGCAACAGAGGGTGCAACTACTTTCAGGTTAAGTGGTCCTTCACCCCGGTTCAACAATTGACACAGTAACTTCTTTAGAACTGGTTTTCTTACCTTTTCCAGTCCGCGCATTTAATAAAAAGGCCTCGAGGAAAAGTCGCGCCCGGATTTCGACTTCCGGTCGCGAATCTACGTGTGAAGGAATGAAAGAAACATCGTGCGATGCATTCGAAAGACAAAAGTATCTTGCGGAATGTAATAAAGAAGCGAGTGGAGTAACAATATTTCTCGAAAGGTAATTATTTAATGTACTAGATGATGAAATACTAGCTTGATGAATGGAAATTAATATACTGGACAGTGTATTAAAAGAAATGGATGTAATATGGAAAATAATAGGGAAAAAGAAAAGTACTTTGCGAATGTCCGAGGGACGAATGATAAGGGAAGAAATATGATTCGCACGATAAACCGAGTGATAAATGAACAAGAGATAAGAGGATAATCGTAATAAAGTGTAATGGCAAAAAGTGAGACGTGTTCCAGGGAAATAAGAGATTTCGATAAGGGATGCAATAAAACGATCCTATCATCGCGAAGTTGACGTATTGCATTGCGATACGAATTATCCAAGATATTACTGTCACAATTAATATAAACAGTAGATGAGATATCGGATAAAGATAAATAATAAATTTACATGCAAGACGATTATCACGATCGTCGAAGTTATTTAAAGCAAAATTGAAGCTACATCTAAACACATAATTAATACTTTCGAAACTTTCAAGGGAATTAAACAAAGATCCACTATTTTTTTTTCTTTAAACTTATCAACTATTAACAAACATAGCTATTCAAAATATTGCACGATTGTCATAATACCTGAAATTATTTTCCATAAAATCGAAGATACATTCGAACACACAATTGCTACTTTAAAAAGTTTGAAGAGAACTCTTCGAACCCATTTCCAAAGCGTCAGGAATATATTTATGAAATATGCTAATATCGAGTAATAGAATGAAACCGGATAAAGCCGCTGTCTTTCTCGCAGAATATTGTTTTTTAAACGAGAACGGAAGAGCGAGCCGTTAGAAACGTATTATTTTGCATTAATTAAGGATTTATCTTATTCGAACGCGTCGACGATTGCATTTATGAATATTCCGCGCGACGAGGAATAATCGCAGCTGCTTTCAGCCTGGGATAGCGACCCGCATGACGTTCACTTGCATTTGCGCCTTGTTAAGTGCACATTAAGATACTGTCGGTGCGCACAGTAGGGATAAGGAAACATGCATCCGGAAGAAGAGCGATGGAAAACGAGTGTAAGATCGAAATAACGAAAGAAAAATTCACCAATATGCGTCGAGGACAATTCTGAAGCTCATAATGGCTGTAACTCGAAGAGAAATTGTTTAAATAATAGGTACGCGCATAATATGTTAAATAATAGGAAATGCACTTGTTCTTTGAAAGGAATTATCTGTGAGTTGACATATGTTAATGAAGACGATGCTAATGAAGATATTATTCGTTTTAAGGCTCGTGGTAATGAATTTTATTTATGTATAAGTGAAATTATGGAGTCCTTTAATATGTGTTCTATGGAATTGTTTTAGTACGCGTTTGAGGAATTTCGTAAATGATTTAGTCTTCTGATTTTAAATCTTGTGCAATTTAAAGCCATTTGGTAGTTAGTGTATTTTTTTACCTTAAAAAGGAAACACGAAAGTCGCTCAAAATCCACGAAAAACCTCGTTAAACCCATTCAGGGCATCTTTCAAAATTACTCAAAAACCTTCGAATATCTCGCGGACTCCATTTCATCCTATTTATCATTCTTCACTGTGGCGCAAATCAATTGATATCCACTTCAAATAAAATCCACGTATGCTAATAAAAACAGTCTCCTCCATCCAACAGACCCCATATTAATCCAATGGACATATCAATCGCCATCGAGCGAAGAATAATTAATTACCACAAAGCCTACCTTGTCAAACCACTCATCAATCCTTTCAAAACCTACCTTATTAAACCAAGTAATCATTCCTCATTCCAAAGTTCGCTTTACCAAACAAAATCGCGGCTAAACGATCCTTTTCTCTCAAGATCCACGCTCAGGCGCGCATCCAGTCGCCATTGTGCCGCTCCAAAGGTCGGATAAACGCTGGATGCTGATCGAATTAGACGATTCCTACCTATTGTTCCCATGTGAAAAGGCGACGATCGTCCCGGAATTGGCCTCCTCCTGTCGCAGAGCGGCGGCTATAGTGAATTCCGGAACCCGCCGGAGTAGTGCGGCCGCTCGTTCGAAACTCGGCTCGTTCAGTCGGAGCTCCCTCTCTTCGCCTGAAGTAGTAAAGCACGGTGATTGGTACGGCGGACAAACACGGGCTTCCTTCTGACATAACTCGAGGATAATCGAGGCCGATCGGGGATAGTTGGGATTAAATCGGATGGTCATTCGTATTTGGGATTCATTATATATATATTGGATATCATTTGGTGCGTGGATAATGATTAGGGATATTGGTGATGATATTCAGGAGGGATTGTTTTAAGTGAATGGAGTGTGCTGTTGTATGGTGTGCTGGACGTGTAACAGTGGATGGTATTGTATTATTGGTATAGTGACGGAGTGTAGAGTTATATTTATAGTTTATAGTACTGTTTATAGTATACTATATTATTACAATATCATCGTTAACATCGTTAGTATATACTGGAGTATAATACTGAAGATATTTACGATGATATCGTGGAGCGCTGGATATCAATTTTTCCTAGGAATATAGGAAATTACAGTGTGTTATATATTATATATATAGTACTATACTGTATATTCGAGCATAAATAATGTAGATTACAGAAGAACACGAGAAGCATCGCGTGGGAATTCCTCGAGGTTAAAATCAATTCTTCGTAAATCGCTCAAGTTTATCTTGTCGGAAATAAAGCGAGTCTACTTCTTCCCAAATCAAGACAATCCATTCATCCACATATCCAACAAATCTATCTATTCATACGCCTAACAAACATATTTGTTAACAAATAAAACTGCTCCCTTTCTTCGTATATTAAACAAACAAATTCATTCACACATCCAGCAAGTACATATCTTCACGAATAAAGCTACTCCGCTTCTTTATATATCGAACAAACAAATTCATCCACACATCCAGCAAGCATATCTCCTCACGAATACAACTAGCTTTACCCACGACCCATTCTAATTTATTTGTCGACAAAGGAAGACGATTCACTGCGCTCACAATTCTCCTCTCTCCAGAGCCAGCCACCAAGGATCATCGTTTCCATCGCGAGCCTCGCGTCCAGGCTGCACAGTGGCCGAGCGCGAGGCGCGGTGCACATGTTCCCGCGACTGGCCGGCTTCAGGGACCACGTTTCACTCGTGTTTCAGACACGAGCCGCGGGCATAATAAAGGAACCCGACACCGGCTCGACGATAAACCGGCGGTTCCTTTCGAGCTGAATGCCCAACGTTGAAAACCCGATCGGACGTTTCGCGGGAGCTGGCCAGCCAATTATCTACCTCCACGGTTAATTATAATGTAATACTAGCGGGCAGCGCCCTTTCCAGCGGGCTGGTCGTCTCGATAGAAATTCTTCCGCGCGAATTGGCACGCTCCACTGCGGGTTTCCATTAACCATTACGCTCGAGCTGACGCCGCCTCGAGGAGCGACCCTCGCGCGGGAGTGATACCTTGGGAACACGCCTTTTTCACGGCACATCGAGGAATTAAACTTGAGAAGGTAAGTAGGAGAAAATATTGCGCGATCGAATTACGAGCGTCGGTGTGAATTTTTTTTATTGGATACCTGATGCGTGGTATTGTTTCGATTGGAAGAGTTATGCTTGGATAGTTTGAGAATACGTTTTTTTTAATGATAATTGGAAGAAGTACAGTTGAGTAGGTATGTAGGAGAAATATTGCGCGATCGAATTACGAGGGTCAGTATAAATTATTTTATTCGACACTTGGCGCGTGGTATTCTTTTGATTGGAGGAATCACGATTTAATTGTGTATTTGTGAGTGAATCTAAAATAACGATAACTACAATTGTGATTTTTGGGAATATTTGACCTGCATATTGAAGTATTATTATACTTTAACCAAGTGCTATTTTATTTATTTCGTAATCGTCTTTGAATTATATTTTCATTGGATGTTTATAATCACGACTTGATCGTGTGTTTATACCTTTCACTTTCCTAAATAATAATATATATAGAATTGATATCACGTTTCCGGCTGTCGTCTCTCGTTTAAAATTGCTAAAGTATGAAGCGAAATAATATCATACCGGTTCTAATTCTTGAGGACACCATGATTAAACACGATCGTACTACTCGCCACCTCCGTTTGGATTAATCCCTGGCTCACTAATGATATCTCCGGCACGCCATGCTATTCTCGTGCCAAACTGTACAATAACGACCGACACGCATGATACTTCGGTTAGCACGTGAAGGTTCTCAGCTTCGATAAATATGCGCTAACTTATCCGTACGAATTCTATCGAATAATCGAGGAAGATATTCGGCTTATATATAAATATACAAAAAATTATCAGTCCATCCTGATAATTATACTTTATTTAATTAACTTCAACAGTTAAGTATACTTTTTAACTTATCCAATATATAAATTGCATCGAACACTTTAAGGATATTATATATAACTTTATTACTACGGTTGTTTTATTTAGAACTTTCTTTTTCGAAGCGATATCTGGACTCTGCGACATTAATGCGGAATAAGAGATGAAATCGGGCCTTTGGAATTTCCTTGTCTATGCAAGGAATACAAGGGGGATCGTGGAATCTTATTTTCCACGTTCTAACAAAATTCGAAGCCTCCTGTCGCTCTATATCATTCCGTTCGAGTTAAGCATCGGCAATTCTTCGTAACGCTTATCCGATCCACGAGTTTCCTTTTTCCTCGAATAACAGAGGGAATGAGGAAAGAGGAGGAAAACAATACAGGCTTATCGTGAGTCCAGGAAGGAGAGATAAAGGCAGGAATTGATGCGATTTTCGGAAAAAACATCCCCGAATGATGTTTCGCTGACGCTGAATCTTTATTGCTCCTGAATCATTCGTAATTCTTGCGACAAATGTTCCTATTCCTGATGAATATTGGATTATGTGGCGAACGACTCTGAATACATTGATTCTATGTCTATTAACTCTACAAATAAATTCGAGAAAGAATATTGTGAATATCGATGGATGAGTAGGTAAGTTCTGGTTAAATGTATAAATAATTAAACTATTCTATTTCGACTCTTAAATTAGGAGCTTATTTTAGCAACAACAAGATGAATGAAAAAAACACAGAGGGAGTTAAAAACGATACGTAAAGTGACACGAAGAAATAAAAGAACACAGATATATAGAGAAAGAGGAAGAATTGCCAAATGGGCGACAAGGAGAGAACAGAAAATCTGGAATCAGCGAAAAACATTTAAAAAAATATACGCAGGATGAGAAATAAAGACAAAGAAGAAAACGTAGTCTATACGACCACCACGAAAGAATAAAATCAAGAATAGCAGAAAAACAGAGAGAAGAAAATGTCCAACGAGCGACAAGGAGAGAGAAGAAGGAAGAACGTGGAAAGAAATTAGACAGAAAGAGGGAAGCAAAAGGGCGAAAGGCGCCTCGAGCGAGGGTGTGAGAGGGAGGAAAAGGAGTCCGCCCCTGCCTCGATGTTGCAAAACCGCAAGAGAGCCTTGGCTAGCTTCCGCGAAAGCATCGGCGAGGGTGAAGAAGAACCGAAGGGCGGCCGTGTAATTGAAATTTCTTTCGGGGAACCCCTTCTTACCGCCAGCCCCGGGCCAACTTCCACCCCCAGCCACCCTCTGCCTGCCCCTAACTACTTGCCATTCGCAGAACTTGCATCGTCCCAAGTCTGACATTAGGATTTTCGTTAGGTTACTTTTCCCAGCTCCTTCGCGTTTTCCCTCCCTCCCTCCCTGCTCCTTGGCATCGTGGAAGATCGCCTGGAAACTACGTAGGGGGTGAAATGGAGGAGGGAAGTAACGTTTTGTAGGTTCGAAAGCTGCGAGTGAAAGGTTTGGGCGAGCTTGGGGCGTTGGATGTTTCGAATAGATATTAAGAAGGTTCAAGGGGATCTGGTTTGTGTGTTGAGAGTAGTTTGGGAGGAGCTTGAGTTTGGAAGAATGATATTTAGCTGCAGGATAGAGGGATTCGGCGAATATTGCGGGAAATCTGTATGTTTTATATCGCCTTACTGTACGTGTAGGAAATAATGTTTATGTGTGTGGTAAGTGTCGATTGAGTGCATTATGCGAAATCTGTATATTCTTATTATACAGAATCTTATTATATATGTGAAAAATAATATTCGCGTGTACAATAGAAGCTTGAGATTAGATTGTATTATGGATAATTCGTATTACTATATATATATATATATATACGAAAAATAATATTCACGCGCAGGACAAAAGCTCGAAATTAAGTTACATCACTGAAAATTCGTATACGCCAATCACGAATCCACATTCCAACCTCCCTACTATATACTAAAATAATATTCAAGCGCAACAGAAGCTCGAAATTAAATTACATCATTGAAAATTCGTATACGCCAATCGCGAATCCACATTCCAACCTCCCTACTATATACTAAAATAATATTCAAGCGCAACAGAAGCTCGAAATTAAATTACATCACTGAAAATTCGTATACGCCAATCGCGAATTCACATTCCAACCTCCCTACTATATACTAAAATAATATTCAAGCGCAACAGAAGCTCGAAATTAAATTACATCACTGAAAATTCGTATACGCCAATCGCGAATCCACATTGCAACCTCCCTACGATGTACTAAAACAATATTCGCCCGCACAATAGGAGTCCGAGGATCGATTCCATTACGGAAGATCCTTCCGTCCCAACAACAAAGGTACATTTCAATCCACGCGGCGTACAAATTTTAATCGCCCAACCAAGGATGACAAGTGTCCCCCGTCGAGAGACGAGGGTTGCTCCCGAGGCCGGCCACCCCTCGCGACGGCCAGCGGGGAGAAACGATACCAGGCACGGACAATGGGGCCCCGGTAATTGGATACGAAATATTACAGGGCCGAGTGGACGAGGACGATTTCGTATCCAGGCGTATCCCGTTTATCGGCTGTCGAACGGACGAAATTCGAGAGGACAATCGATACTGGCCGCCGCCAATCGAGAGACGAAGCGTCGCCGCTGCGGAATCGAACTGACCTGTCGCAATATCGATTAATCGCGGGTTACGCAACCCTTGTGAACGAGAGAGGACGTCCACCCTGACGACGAGAGAGATAAAGAGAGAGAGAGAGAGGGGAGAGGAAAGAGGTGGAAGTGTGAATGGAAGGAAAAGGAGCGTCTGGCAAAGACGACTCGAGATATCGATTTGGATTCGTTAATCGAGGTTGATTGTACGATTAATACTTTGTATATATTATTTGTATATAGTTTGTGTATAGTGTAGTGTATATATAGTGTCGCAAAATTGAAGTAGAAATTGACGATTTCAAACGAAATGTCGTTATACTGAATACTTTATATCGATAAAGAATCGATGAAAAATTTAGCGCTTTTAATCATAAATCTGTGCTTTCTATCAGAATTGTATTATAGTAATAAAGAAAAGTACTTTACGCGTGAATTTTGAGACACCCTGTATGTCATCGCAAATTGCACTTTAATGCGATCAGAAATTCTGGTGGCTGTGGAAATTCATGTTTCAGGAATCCTTCGTGGTTATTAATTGTTACGCGCAGTGTTTTTTTAGGTGTTGCTCGTGGTTATTAATCGTTACGTGTACTTTAGGAACATCGTTGGGGTTAGTTGTGTTGTATGAAGGGGATTTATTACGACCCTCGTGAATTTGGACACTGGGGATTTAGATTTCCATGCCATTTGAATATTCGCTCGATGGGGCAATGCGCGACATGAGCGTAATTTGTGGAAGAGCGGTTATCTACTAATCTACTAATCTACTAATCCGATGCTAATTTCGATGTGGATACGGTGAGTGTATTATAGAATAAATTCTAGAGAAAATAAATAATCATTCCTTGTACTTTCTGTGAAGATCTATTGAGATATTTTGTACTACTAGAGAGTCATACGTGATTTTTCTTCCCTGCTGAAATGTCAATTATTTTGTCCACTTACGAAGCTTTGCTTGTAATAAATACACTATTTTAATCAAAATATATCATTTTTTCCTTTATACTTTAGCTAAATAATATTATCATTTCATACTTGTCTCTCTTTCCACGATTAATAACAACTTGTACTTACATTATCAGAACTTCGTTTTAAAACAAAGACACGCCTCCCTCTCCTCCTGGTTCTAAATGAACAATCATCTTTTCCGCATTTACAAATCCACACGCTTCTCCCACGACGAATTTCAATTACCCTTTCCACGCAAACTCCCCGAATCTCGCTTAAAAACCAAAGCACAGGAGCGAGTATTAATTCCAAAAGGGGTTCAACCGCTCGTGCGCCAGGGGTGGCCCGTAATTTATGGAAAGTAATTATCGCTTTACCGTGCGCGACGATTACCATGGAGGACGGAGAGGCAGAAAGAGCCGTCAAGAACGTAGGTATGCAAATCGCCGTATTCGGGTTAAGAGAATGAAGAGAGGCCCTCCTATCCGTTGTCGTTCCATGCGCCTCTGGAAAATTTATCGCCAGTGCCCTAACGCTCACGCAATATCCTCGAAAAGGGGGAGAGAGAGAGGGAGAGAGAAAGGGGAGAGAGAGAAAGGTGGAAATTCAATGGCGAGATTTATTCGACCACGAGAAAATGTCCCTCGTGTCCCATCGCCGGGGGTTATGAGTCTCGAGGTGTTTTATGGGGGGTTTAACCCCGCAAAGAGGCCATTGTGCGCATCTCCTGAGAATTACAAGCCCCCAAGTTTTGCCAATGGATCTTGGGAGGTTCCACAGAGTTTCCATGGCGTTACGCGAAGCTTTCCACTTTCATCTCCTTTCTATGCGTTTCTGTTCTTTTTCTATCGTCTTTGTACTGTATTTCTTTCTGTTTTATGGTCCATGTGATGCTGATAGGAAGCGAGTGTGGATTTGTATAATATGGTGTATATCAGTTTTAATTTCTGGTTAAGTTACGTATTGTGTTATGTGGAGGTTTCTATTTTCATTGTTTGTACGCCAAGTGTATGTGTGCGCCAAGTCGGAATACTCAAGAGTATCATAAGGATTTCTAATTATTATTATATTAATACTATAGGTGTCACGTGAACAGAATGATATGATAGCAACGCTTATGATACCACAGGAATTCTTAAAATTTACAAATATTACTTTACTTCGAGATACTAAATCGTGAAAACAAAGTTCATAATTCTTACTATCATAATAGTATACTACTATCATAAGCCTCAAACTCTATAAATACTGGCTTAAAGATCTTTGCATTAATCCTCTCCTCGTAAAGCTCAGTAAATAACGTTTATTCGGTCTAAAAATACTTTTCACAAACACTGTTCATAAATACTGCTGATAAATACTATTTATCTCGTGGATTATAAGTATATAATCCATCGAGAGAGAAGAGAGGAGGTTTTGCAGGATATACGAGACTACAGACGCAACTCACCTTGAAGATAATAGGCTGGCTTTAACCTAACCAGGCCTGGCACCTGAGTAACACCCTGCCGCGTGGTGTTGTGCAGCTGCAAAGCAGCCAGGAGATCTATGCCCTCTACTGGATCGCTGGTCGTCCTGGATCTCGCGACCAGGACGCCTGTGGCCTCCTCCGCGACGACCCCCGAAACCACCGCCGCCTTTTCCTCTTTCTTGTTCGTCGTACCAGACACTGAAATGCAGAACACGAGTAATCGTTAATAAATGAGAGCTTGGGCGATCGTGAATGAATAAGGTTTGGGGATTTTTTGATCCTGAGGCGATGAGAGATGAGAATACAAGTCGCCTCAAGTCATTGTAAATGAATAACACTTAATCATAAATAGCATGTTGAGTTATCGTAGCTGAATAATATTTAGGGGTTTTTTGGCTTCGATTGGAAGAGAGTTGAGAGTTTATTAAACATAGTGTCTTGTGTTATTATATATAACGCTTTTTGGTACGATTTGGAAATATCATAGTCGAAGAAAGGGTTTCTTTTTGGTCAAATCTAAAGTTCATTGTCCTATAAAATAATCATTCGCTCAAGTCGCACTCTTTTGTATATAATACAAAATCGTATTATGCAAGATCATAGAGTATCAGGACCGATAAACATGCCAGCCAAGGACTAATCGTGAAAAGATTAAATCGACACGCTACGTTAAAGCGCGTATATGTTTTAAATTGATGAGATCCTTTTTACAACAATTAAAGCGTTCTTTCGACGAGCAGAACCTTTAATACGTTATCATCCTCGAATGTCCACGATGTCGAGTGGAATTCTACGAAGAACCTCGTGCGCGACAAGATCTCGAGGTTTGAACGACGCAGAAGAATCCAAGTAAAAGGAGAAAATGAGGGAAACCAGGGAGACGCGAGGTGGACACTCGAAGTATCGATCGGTTCTTTAAATCGACGCTTCTTATCGGTCTCTCCCTGCTTTCCTCTATTCCGCGAAAGCCTCCAGCTCCTTCCACGTAACTGGTCGCGAGGATCGATCGGTTTTATCGTTTCCACGAAGGAGAAAACGCGTTTAAAGTCTGTCGATTCGATTTCGAAAAGCACCGATGATAAATGCTCGAGGAGTCGAATGCTTTGAAAACCGTGGAAATGGTTGCTTCGTTAATCGAGATACAAAGTTTCGTCCAATCGTCGTTGGCACGGCGCCGAATGGAGGGTTGGATGGTCGAACTTTTCGTGATCGTCCGCGAATGAAATTTTATTGCCTCGTCCACGGGGAATTCTGCGTTTATCGTTGCGCCCCGATTTTCCTGGCTACAAGAATACTTCGTGCAGAAGCAAAGCCGTGGGACTTTAGAGCCATAAAGCTGTCTTGCATCGCAATCGATTGGGTGTTTGATTTTTAGACAATAGCGATGAAACGTTTATCGATTCTCTGTAACGTAGATTGCTTGCAAAGTTTCGCATTTGTAATTTATACTGTGTTATCATTTGTTCAATTATTTATGATTATAAAGTATTATTACATTCGTGGATGATTGCGGGATTCGAGGAATTTGTTAAGCATATCAAATTGATCTTTTACACTATTCGAGACTCGAACCGTTTTCAGTACTCGAGACTTGAACCTTTCATTATTAGAGACTCGAACTTTTTCATTATTCGAGACTCGAACATTTCTACTATTCCGGACTCGAACCTTTTCCATCATTCGATACTCGAATTCTTCCACTATTCGAGACTCGAACCTTTTCTACTATTAGAGACCGAACTTTTCCACTCTAGCTCTTTTCCATAATTTTTCACGCGCGCGACGGAAAAGCGCTCGAGGCTTTCCACTGTGCGTTCTCCGCAAAGCGTCCGTGGAAACCCTGTCCAGCTGCCAAAGAAAACCGCGGAAAATCTCGGCGTGGATCGGCCGATGAAAACATTGCCACGCTGACCGATAAATCAGAGCGCGAAACGGAGTTCGCTGCCAAGCGTCTAAATCCGCCATCGGTTAGATGCAGCAGTCGAAAATCTCGGGGGGTATTTTTGGGATCGAATGCACAAATATACGCGAGAGAGCGCGATTGCGGTGCTTAAAGGTGCACGAGCACTTCGTTAGCGTCGCGCGGATTTAGCGTGATTAGCTCAAGGTTACTTGATATATACATATATATATCTCTACTGGGAATGCAAAGTGCCAATGTCTTAATTTTATAGTACGATACTTTGCATATTATTCGATATATTATCATATATTATCGTTATTTATATTTTAGTATCGATTTGATTGTTCATTAACGTCGATACAAATCTAATGAGATAAAAGAATGCTTATTAATTTCATCATTTGCTTAACTTAAATTAATAAGGGACTTCTATATTATTTAACACTCCCTCTGCACACGTCGACTAGTCTCATTGATCTCATAATTTACTAAGCGAGGAAAAAGCAAGGTGTCAACCTAATTGATATAAGCTTCGAATCAAATACAATTGACAATTGAATCAATTGAACCAAGACTTGGTATTATTCCTTCATCTTTTTCCCAGTAAGGATATATATTTACCAAGCTTCTAGATTAGAATTAATCCATTATTTACCATTGTCCCTTTTTGAGACACTTGTTTCCTATTTATCTCTACCTAAGCAGTCGAACTTTTAATATCGATGATTATACCCAAATCCTCTACCAACAGTCACAAAAGTCACGAGCTGGATAAAAATATTTCTTCCCCAATTGGCTAACGGTACGAATCAATCGATGCACCTCTAGGCTCGCACTTGGCTTTGGCAAAACGCAGAAGCACTTTCAAGGTCCCCGCGGCATCGTCGGTCCAGCGACCTCCGCTGAAGGTGAGCCAATCTCGAGGCTATCCTGAATCTATTAAAAGCTACGAAGATCGATCGTTCTGTAAGGAAAATCGCGGCCGACCTCGCGAAACCAGGTTTGTTTATCGGCCTTTCGAGAGCACCGCGACCCAAATCATCCCGGCTGGCGGAACCGAGCGGCGACATCGATTCCTAGAAAGCTAAAATCGGTAGAAAGCGCAAACAGCGACGGGTCGGGCCAAAATAGTTTATGAATCGAGCGCTGGCTGAATTTACGCGCAGCGCAGCATGTCCTTCGATGGCCGATCGTTGAATGGCTATTTTCCATTCAGCGGCTGCTATCCGGGAGCTTTTCGAAAGCTTTGCTCGATCGCGAGAGAAGCTTCGCTTTTTCGCTCATATATAAGTATATCTGACTTGACTGATATATGAAATATATGATATACGAGATGACACAGGCCAAATCGATTGACTCCGCTTTTTAAGATATTTTTCATTTAAGTGTGAAAGCACATGCTCGGATCGTGATTATTTTTATTTATAATCAATTTATTTGTATTAAATCATTTATAATATATACAATGTAATACATTATTTGTAATAATTTAATATAGTATTTAATTTGAACGATAATCAAAAATATTTATACGAAGTTTATTTGTAATACAGATTAACACTGTTGAACGACACTTTTTTTTGCTCGTCGGATAATAAATGATTTATTTCGGAAGCTATTCTGATTAAATGCGTACTTTCATGTATATCGTTGCGTAATGAAATATATATCGCGATATAATTCCATGTCAATATAGTTTTAGAATTATTATACTTTACCTCGTCTAGTTTACAATTGCTTGCAAGTTCGATGCTCGATACCTTCAAGGGTATCGCCCTTGATATTTATTAATATACCTACTGGCTCGTCTATTTTAATCGATCGATGTTTTAAAAACGCGCTTTCGAGACAAACTTCGTGGGAAATGAAGAGAAAATCGTAATTGAGCAGCCGCGAGAATGTTTCGTTGGAAAAAGTCTCGCGACAGCACGCGATGTCGGTTGCTAGGAATCGAGACAACGTCATGGATAATGGAACGGTTATAGTTCTGTGTATACAACTTTTTATTACCCAGGACTTTTGCAATATAAACCACCGTGGAACATCGTGGATAATAAAACAGTCACGGCTCTGTATATACGGCTTTTTATTACTCTAAGACTCGTGCTTTACCACGACTCGAGTGAGAATTCCTCAAGACGCGTTTCGTACCAAGGATTTTAGCCATACCTTTCACAATCCATGCCACCGTGCAACATCGTGGATAATAAAACAGTCATAATTCTGTATATACACCTTACATTACTCTTCAATCATCATACTTGAATGCGGCACAAGTGCAAAATTCCTCAAGACACGTTTCATACCAAGGATTTTACTCATAATTTTCGCGATCCAAACCACGGTGCAACATCATGGATAATAAAGTAATCATAACTCTATATATACACCTTACATTACTCTTTAATCGTCATACTTGAACGACGATTCCAACGAGTAAAAACTCCCCAAGACACATTTAATACCAAGGATTACTCATAATTTTCGCGATCCAAACCACCCTGCAACATCATGGATAATAAACCGCTCATAATTCTATATATATATATATACCTTATATGTGTAATAATGTATTAATCATCATACTTGAACAATGATTCTAACAAGTAAAAACTCCTCAAGACACGTTTAATATCAAGGATTACTCATAATTTTCGCGATCCAAACCACCCTGCAACATCATGGATAATAAACCGCTCATAATTCTATATATATATACCTTATATGTGTAATAATGTATTAATCATCATACTTGAACAATGATTCTAACAAGTAAAAACTCCTCAAGACACGTTTAATACCAAGGATTACTCATAATTTTCGCGATCCAAACCACCCTGCAACATCCTGGATAATAAACCGCTCAGAATTCTACATATATGATATATACACCTTGCATTACTCTTCGATCATCATACTCGAAGATGGATAACAGAGCGCTCATAATTATATACACCATGTGTGTATACACCTTGCATTACTCTTTAATCATCGTACTAGAAGACGTCATCACACTCGAGCCACGCTTCGTACCAAGGACTTTGGCCAGGATTTTCGCACTCCGCGGCACCGCGCGTCGGACGAAATGGGATGGAATGGAACGGTGGCAGACTGCCGGGCGTCGCGACGCTCGGTATCGAGCCGTACGTGGCATTATCCACCTCATCGCGAGGGAAGGAGAGGAGCATCCTGGCAGGCGGAGGAGGAAGAGGGACGGAGCGAGCGGGCGATGAAGAAGGAGGAGGAACACGCTCGTAACACGTGGCAACTCTTCTGGCACCGCTGCGATCGCCGAATTCTCTGGCAGCGGAAAAGAGAGGCGTGCTTGCTTTCGAAACCCCGCATTTTCCGCGGACAGTCGAATCAACCCCTTCAACGCCAGGGAATTCTTGCCAAAAGGCACCTACGTTGGGAGACCAGGACTGATTTCGTGGCTTTTAGCCTGTCAATACCTTCGTTTTCGTTGACAGTACCGTAATTGGCCTCTGGTTTCTTGAAATAATGGAGATATTTCGATTGGTTCTTTTTCTTGCGTGGAAATTTATGAAAAAGAAGTGCGTTGGGAGGCCAGAATTAATTTCGTGGATTTTCTGCTGTCAATAGCTTCGTTTTCGTTGACAGTATCGTAATTGGCTTCTGGTTTGTTGAAATAATGGAGATATTTTGATTGGTTCTTTTTCTTGCGTGGAAACTTGTCCAAAAGAAGTGCGTTGAAAGACCAGAAGATGTTTTTATTTATATGTCTGCATAATACGATCGATAAGCCAAATTCCAACAAATTTTGCAACAGCAACCACAACTGCAATACTGATCACAAACATAACAGCAACAAATCAATCCATCGACGAATATCACTATTCGCGAACGCATTAAGACATCGCATTTCGCGTCGTGGAATTAGAAAGAGAATCCCTCTAACGCGATAAGCACTTGCCAGTCGAACATTCCACGTATCTCCATTATCGTCGCTGGTACAACTAACCCCGGCTTGCATATTTCATAAGAGTTTATAGAATACGTCGGTCTATAAGAAAGCATCGGTTTAAGAATGCAACGAAGGGCAATCAGGTCTGACATTTTTAGTACGTCAGCCGCAATGACGATGGAACAAGGGGTTGTGCAATATTCAGTGCCAAAGCGAGTATGATAAATAATCCACGACAGATCGAACTCGCGTCCGCGTATCTGATCGATTTTGCTCCCGTATTCGCTCCACGGCTGCGTCGGGAATGAAACATTGAGAGCTGCTTTGACTTGATGAAAAAGGAAAGGAAAGGATGATAAATAATATATATACATAGTATATATAATATATAGTAATAGGATAGTCGAGAGTAATTATGGTTGAAACGATGATAAATTGATTTTGCGGAGTATTTAATCCTCAGGTGTTTAGAGTGAATTAAGGATGCGTGCAAAGCATGAATATCGTTGTTCCAAGTTTTTGATTCTCTCGCGAGGCATTATGAAGGTGTATATTTAATCTAAAATGTTTACAAGGTGAGTACAGTTGTTAAAGATGAATATGGATGGTTGGATTAATTTGTGTAAATGTTTTAAAATTGATGAGGTTGTTGTATGTTTAAATTGGTTGTAATTATACGGTTTGATTCATCGTTTGGAACTTTACAATCTTCCAATATTAGTTTAATTCAATTTTATGACTTAGTAAAGAGTCGATTAAAATTCTAATTCCATAACATCAGATGGAGAATTAACCAATAAAAATAAAGTAAATATAGTAAATATTCTTCCACTGGACCAGGAATTACTGCTACGTTTTTTATAGAGATGGATTTAAAGTATTTCAGTATCAAGATGTAAACCTACACGAGATCATCGATACTTGTGATACATTTAGAGTTCAATTTCAAATAAATTCGTGCAATGCTTCCACCAATAATCCCACGAGCTTATCTGAAATTCAACACAAAATATATCACCTGTATCAAAATGTATCATACCTCATTCGAAGAACCAAAAGTTAACCGCTCTAAAATTCAATTTAAAACTGATCACACCTCATTCGAAAGAAAAGCAAGTTGGCTGCTCCAAAATTCATTCCAAAATACACCACACCTCCTTAAAAAAAAAAAATAAAATCCACTTGGCCGCCCAAAAACTAAATTCAATATACATCACACTTTGTTCGACAAATAAAAAACGAACTTGCCAGCCCATATCTCGGTTCCTCACCGAGCTCGACATTTCTCTCGCGATTTTTCGAGGAACGAGGAGCAGAAAGAGTTCGACGTACATATCTCAGTTGTCCATCGCGCCGAGGAAAGAAAAAGGCCGGTGCTACCGAACAGCGGCGAGCACTATGCGAATCAATAACACCCGACGGTCAACCTGTGCGTCCGCCGAGGAAACCCGCTGGTTCTCGTCGGTTTATACCAGGCATCGATCGACACCTTCCGGCCGCGTTCCTGGAGGGCCAGGTCCCCAGAAGGCGGAGAGCTGCCCGATGAAATTCGTCAGATAGGCGCGTGAACGCCCTCCTCAAAAACCCAGTGCAGTGGCTAGAAGCTCGAACTTCCACGCGGGATGCCAAGCTTCGAATCCGGCCCACGACCGATGGTTTTTCTGTGTGTGATGTGTAGTGTGGTTTCAGTGATGTGGATGGAGGATAGATTAAACGATGAATCCTAAGCTAAATGAGCTTAGAGGTTGGTTAATTAATATTAAGAGTCGGTTGAGGTTCCGCGGTTTTAATAATTCAGCAGTTGTGTTATTGACGTGGATTGAATTTAGAATGGATCGATGCGCGTTGTAAAGTATTTTATGTATAATTTGTAGTCAATTGTATATATGTATGATTATATTTATGTATAATTAATCGAAGAGAGAATGCTCGTATATTAATTAAAGAGAGAATAGCTCTGGTGATTTGGATGGAACCCTGGTTGAACAGTAGATCCTAGACTAAACGATCTTAATAATCAGTGCCATAGATTAATTGAAGAACGAAAGGAAGAATACTTGTATACCATCACCTATAGCTTTTCCATGTGATATGTATACTATAACTCTGGTGCCTTGGAACCCATCTTAAACAACGGATCCCAAACTAAATCGCCTTAGCAGTCGTTACCAAAAACGAATTAAAAAAAGAACACCCGCCTTTTAACCCTCGAACAACCAGTTCCTCGACACCAAATTGAGAATTAAAACAAACCTGCAATATCTCTCTATTACACCAAGAACCTCTGCCATTATTCTATATTAAATAGAAAAAAGGGGAAGAACAATCGATCGCACCTCCCTTACATTCTCCATAAAACAGAAAAAAGGAGAAGAAAGACAATCTATCGCACCTCTCTTACATTCTCCGTTAAACAGAAGAAAAGAGAAGAAAAACGACCCCACGTCTTCGAAATAAGTCTTCCTAGCCTGCCTTCAAATCTATCCTAAGAGTATCCTATTGTTTCAGCGCTAATCAGGGTAGACGAAGTCCCGATAATTGCACCAGCGATGAATTCGTCAGATACGCGCGCAGACCTCCCCCATTTGGCGCTCGAATCGGGCGGCTTTGATGCACGACGCCGAGGAAACAGCGCGAAATGGCACGAGAATTCCAGGAACGAACTTCAAAGCCTTGCCTGCCGACGATGCGTGTTGCTTTTTCCCCCTTTTTCCCTCCCTCCGCCCCTCCTTTTCCATTCTCCGCCACCCCAATAGCGGGGGGAGGAGGTTATTTTATTGGGAAGGGTGGTTTGGCGAGGCTCGTTAAAGCCTCGCGACTGAAACGGTTAATCGTCGATCGAAGGCTGCGGGCTTGTTTCCGATTTTCGTGATATTAAAACCACCCTCCTGGCACGTCACGTCAGGGTTATGGATGGTTTATTAAATGCTCTGAGCTGTCGAACGGGGTTTTGGGAAGGGATTTACGGGGAGGCCTGGTTTAGTTGGGCCAGTGGCTAATTTATCGCGCGTCTTTTATTTGGAGTATGGTTTATTGATCAGCTTAGGGGTATACTTTCGTTTTTTGATTGTATCGTTGAGATTTGTATGTTTAATTATTGAGGTCGTGCCTCGTGGCTTGGTTTTTTTCATATTTAATGACGTTTTAATGATTGAGGTTCTACTTCATGAATCCAGATGGAGAATTGGAATATGGATTAATTGAGGAAAGTGTGAGGATTATATTGCTCGTACCAATATCATTCACGCATGTCGTCTTTTATATATAATCCTGGCACTTACTCTCTCCAAATATAATATATTTAATATATTATATTTATAATATATATTATCTCCTCACGCGTCTTCGTTCCTCTCACATTTATCCTTCGAGCAATCACACGAAAAATCTTTCTAATAGTATGAAGAAAAAGGCGAGGAGACAGAGTCGATGACCGATAGCACGAGAAGAAAATCGCGTTCAGTGGTAAAAAAAATGCTCGACTGGAAAAAATTCGTACGCACGTACGACACGAGAGAAAGAGAGAGCGAGAGAGAGAGAGAGATAAGGAGAATACTCGCGTGGAGAGTCGAAGCGTGACGCAGAGAGTGGCGCGATTGGCCGAGCAGAATTTCGCGCGGTCATCGAAAATCCGAGGACTGGCCAGGCAAGAGCCGTGAGAACGGGCCACTTGATATCTCGAATGCTTCCCTCGGAATCGTCGAATTCCGCCTGTCTGGCAGAAGCAGATTCCTCGTACGAGGCCTCGGTTCGATCATCGAAGTCGAGGGTCAAGGCTGTCCTCCTCGAGGCGCTCGATAATTTCTTTCCACCGGAATCACTGTTTTCCTCAAACTATTCGAGGCTCGCGGTTTGATGCTTCGCGCTTCGAGAATGGAATAGCGACACGATGGACAGAATAGTTTAGAAGCTTTCGCTTTAGCCCTTCGCACCCCTCTTTTTCTAATAACGATCATATAATAATGTGATGAATAATAATAGTATCATTAAAATGTCGTGTTCATGGCTAAGACTTTGTAATCACTGCTGGAGCCAGGGATTTGATAGTACTTTTTTCGAGGATATTATTACGTGGATTCTAAATTAACCTGCGAGTGAAGAGTTAATCATTGGGACAAGGATATATCTAACTATATTGTTTGCACGATAAGAATTGTCTACCATCTTTCTGCTAAAACATATAAACCGTATAGAAGAAGAATATATAATAATTAATATAAAATATATATATCTAAAAAAGAGAAAAAAACTAACAAAATGTATTCACAGACAGTACTTACAAATAAACAATAATCAAACCATCCACCATCTCGCAATCCCCACGGTATTTTCCCAATACGGTACAAAGCATTATTAAAAAAATATATATATATATATATACATACATAATATCTACATAAAACAGTATTCAAAGTAATGACATCGAGCGGCCAAACGCGGCCGGAGAAAAGCCTCGAAAATTAATCGCGCGCGCGGTTTATCGGTGGGCCATAAACTAATAATTAATAGCCGAGCAAGGCGCCATTAGGGGTGTGCATTAACGGCCGGTGGGATTCGATTTTCCATTAGGCGATATTTCATTGAATTCCTCCGTATTGCCGGGGCTGGCCTGGGGGCGGGGGGCGCCAACTACAAGGCCGCCTCTAACGAGAACACCCCCGAGTAATCGTCTTTACAGCCTCATAAAAGGCCACGCGGGGCCGCCTTAAAGCTAATCCCTTCCTCAATCACGATGCTTTTGTATTACAGACGCGGCGCGATCGATCGAAGGTATACAGGGTGTTCCTGAATAAATCCATCGGGGATCAACGAGATCGATTCTCGAATGAGAATTCTTGGATGAAAATACGTATCCGTCTACTTGTCGTAGTGTGAGATTTTTTCCACGATTTTTTTACTATGGTTTAATTCATTGGCTTAAACTTTGGGGTTTTTTGATATTGGTAATGATTTGGTTTTGTGATTTAGAAGTCTTTTTGATAATTGGGATAAGCGCTCAGGGTGAGATATTGTTGGTCCGTGGAAAGTGGTCGATGCAATGGATTGAGATTTTAATTATGTAAGACCAGATGGAGGATACTTATTAAGTGTTGAATAAGTATATTAAATACAGGTATATTAAAATAAGTGGATATTGTTGTGTTAGACCAAGAATTATTGCTTGTTCTTAAACTAAAAGCTGAATTAAGAGTACATATACCAACGAGTTCAATGAAAATGCCTTGCGATTATTCTGATCTGAAATTATCCCTTGGTATATGCCCGTAATAGCAATGTCAATGAATTCATTTAACGAATCAATCAAATCCATTATTTAATAGAAAATTAATAAAGATCAATACTTCAAATCAGTGCCTCAATTCTGCCAATGATCGATCTCGATAAAATTAAAAATCAATATATTCATCCAGAGCGAGCGTCGTATAATCAAATAAAATATAACACTGTATTTACAGAAAACAAATTTTACAGCATATCGCATGCGATCGAAGATGGACACAACTTTTTCATTCTCGGTATTAATCGAGGATCGAACGATTAACAAGTCAGTGCCATCGAGATGATATCGACGGGCAGATAAGCCGGTGTCCATCGAAGGAAGGAATTTCGAGGCAGGCCGGAAGCTTCCATTCGACAAACACTTCGCGTCAGTTTCGCCGACGCGCACAAAGCTTTCTGTCGAGACTACTTGGCCCAGCGATAACGATCCTCCTCGAGATCGCTCGGATAGCCGCGAGATAAGGAAAGGGAGCCGAGGAAACGCCTCGTCCTCCACGAAGGCGTTAACCAGCCGCGCAAATGTTCAAATATTTATTTTGCGCTCCGATCGTGACCCGCAGGCTGCCCTAACCGCGCCTGACAAATACATTTTTCACGTCGCCTTGAAATGGGATACGCATTCTGACTCGGTTTCACTCGAGATTGGGGATCGGCATCGGAGTGCGGGGCAAATAGCGTAGATCAAATATTATGAATAATAGATTTATATTATTATAGTCTAAGATATAATGTAATCTAATAAATATAATTTATATTATATTATTATTATTCGTTTCATTGATTCCTGCCGGATGTGAGATCGCTAATAAAAACCAAGGGTCTTTGATTACTTTTTTTAATAAATCTGGGTATGTTATTCGATGGTTGGATTTACTGTAAAAGTCATCTATATCTTAAATAATATGTCCTAGCCTCGCTTCAACATTCAATCGACTAAATCGACTATTTTGCGTGGGATAATATCTAACCACTTGGTGTATGGCTAATGATTAAAAATCATTACTAAACTCTACATTTAAATTAAATTAATAATGAAGCAACATAAAAAATTACAATTATATATATATAGATGGATAATTAAAAATAAATGTATAAATACCCTCGATATAACCACAAGATTCATTCACTCGCCATCCATATCCACCAACATTCCACTCGATCCATCTTCAACTTGAGCTCAAATGCTCTCAAAATAAAAAACTGCAAAAACCCGATTATATATTTAACCCATTGAGCTTAAATCCCTTGATCCCTCTATAAATCATTTCAGCCCAAGATGAGTTTAGTCGATCGACTTATTCGTTAATCGAGGAGAAGCGAGGCGCCAACAATTAGGTTTGCGTGGAGACTAAGGGCATTGTTGTGAGACTGTCTTCGGATCTCTCGTTTGGGAGGCTGCGACGAAGGCCCCGCGGATATTTAAATCCACCTTGTTCTATTCTTAATGGAGGTGCCGCCGTCTCGCTCGATCGGCCAGTCGGCGGAGGGAATTCGGAGTCGTTCCTTTAACCTCTCTGCTTTCGCGCATACCATCGATGCGAGGAGGTGCGCTGCCACGGTGTCTTTCGTTAGAACGCGCAGGAATGCCTCGATCATCGACGGCCTCGATGATCGCGCCTCTCGATTAATCGCCATTCGCGACTCGATATCAAAATTCCCGTTATCGCGCGCCAAATTCGAATAATCGCGGTGCGCGATTGGTAGCGCTTCGTTTTTATCCGACTGCGCATGCGCGCGACTGGCAAGTAGTTTTGATCGAAGTATTAATGGCTATTTATCCGTCCTCTTATTCAAAGTGTGTGTATATGTACGATATAGTTTAAGTATATATAAGGTAATGTAATAAATAAATAAGTAAAGCTAAGGTAAGTAAAGTAAAGTAAAGGTAAATATATAATTTGAAAATAGATAAAAAAAAACCCTTTCCTGGATGAATCTGTTTCTAAATAGAGTTTTTACTACTTTTTGCTACACAAGTAATGCTTAGTTAATATATTTGCAAAATCCTTGGCAATGATCGTTTATATTGTGTAAAATATTAAGATTAAATCTGCATTGACACGTTTTCGAATGAAAACTCGAAGATCATCGAAATGAAATGCGTATCGTACTTCCTGGTAAGCTTGGCGAACGATGAAAATGCATTAAACGATTCGTAACGACGAGGCCGCGTCGAGAGGCGATCGAACGGTGCACTGCATTGACCTGCATTTCCTGATGCATCCAGATAAGCCGGAAGAATCGAAGTTCCTGCACTCGCAGGGATTGCCTGACCCCTTTAACGCGAGATGGATTGAAAGAAGAATTGAAAATGGCCAATCTGTTTTCATCGACGAATAAAGCCAGACACTGATCAACGCTTCGCATTATTTATAAATCCATCCACGTTGTCGATTAATTTTTAAACATTATTTCCACGTCTTTTATAACTGCTTGTATTACCATACTTTGATATAAGTTGGTATATTTTTTAGCACATTTGCTTCAATTACATATGCATCAAATTTGCTTGTGTAAATTGAAGAAGTGTATATTAAACAAATTGATTTTGTCCAAAGAACGAGTGTTCCTTGGAATAAGACCAGAGTGTAAACGATGTATCTAAAATGACTATTATCACCACGATTATCACAGCAGTCTTAATCCTCAAATGTATACCAAGGCTCAATTTCGATATTAAGCACCTTGCTGGGTTTTCGCCTTCGTTAATTGCCCTTCCATTATTCAGGACCGTCATTTGTAATGAGCGGTGGCACGTAAATACGTAATTTGCAATCCACTTTGTGTCAACGTCTCCGTCATTCGCTTACGTCTAATTCGATGTCGACCGAACTATAGAATTTATCGTTCCATTTGAGCAGAATATCGACGTACCGCGTTATAAATATCTTCCCAAGGATCACGAAGACGTCGAGCGCCTCGTTAGCATTGCGTCGTGTTATATATCATATTTCGTGACGTACGTCATAAATAAAAAAGTTTTGGCAAAGCAGGCGAGCACGATTTGCTTCTTTCATCCTGAAACAATTTCTGATTTTTCCTTCATTGTCTCCGAAAGAATTATTTCGATGTTCGTTAATTCTTCTTGGGTATTTTTCTCCGACTTCATCGCTCATTAATATCGAAACTACAGTCCACTGAAAAGTTTTCTCTAAATACTCCTACCAGCCAATTTCAAGATACAATCAGCTGTACTATATGTATCCTTAAAGAACAAGAAGACGATGGAAAAAAGTCGATAGATCAATTTATCGATTCGTAAGCTGCAAGAAAATCATGAAAAGTGTCAGAAGCGACCGCGTCTCAAAGTTCTACGGTTTTCCAAAGAAATCACCGACCGGTTGTGGTAGCAATAATATTAATACAACACTCGAATCATCCCCATTAATACACGCAAGCTTTCGAGCAACGTCTCATCATACAAACTCAGGATATCGATCACAAACCTCCACTTTGCGATCCGCACCCACATAAACGCCACATTAATTACCTCCACATACCATATCCATTATATATCCATTATACATCCACATATTATCTCCACATTAACGAAATCCTCGATCCTCGATCCCTCGACGAAGTGCGTCGCTCGCGAGTAAGCGCCGCTTTTGTCCAGCCCCTCGAGGCGCCGATTTTTCGCGACAAAACTGCCCCATCGGGGGGGACAACGGACGAAAAGAAGAATAAGAAGAGGAGAGAATAAAAAAGAAGAAGAAAGAGAGAGAGAGAGAGAGAGAGGAGGAGCTGCTGAGAATGCGGGTAACAAAAGACTTTACGAGCCGACTTACTATTTTTGTGCCGTTCGTAAGTCGATTGCGGTGCCGTTTTACGAGGCGGATGGAAGAAGAAGAAGAAGAAGAAGATGAGGAGGAGGAGGAGGAGAGGCGAGAGGACGTGCGCAGACTTTCGGAGCGCGTTTCCAAAATGAAGCACCGGCGCGATACGCGTGAGAAACGGCGGCGCCTTTCTTTCTTCTCCTCTCTTTCTCTCTCTCTCTCTCTCTCTCTCTCTCTCTCTCTCTCTCTCTCCCTCTGTCACACTCAGTCGTTCTTTTTTTCCCTTCCTCCTCCTCTTCGTGGGATGCAAATAACCCGACGACGCGCCGCGGCAGCGCGAAACATTGTGTCGCGTCTGACGACCTGCGCCGGCTTAGCGCTTATTCTCACGAGGTTAACCTTCTCGCGTCGTCGAATTTCAGGCTTCGCTGTCGGATTATTCGATCATCTCGGATAGCTTGCACCTTGGTTTCTTTTGTTATAAATGTTGCATATGTGAGGTTTGATGAATTTTGGTGATAGAACCATTGGTTGTTTCAGGGGTATATTTAGAAGGATAAAGAGGGGGTATAGGGAAATTTGGAGGAATTAATATGGTGATTTAAGTATTGCATGGGAATTGTGGAGAATATTAGAAGATTCGTTGTTGTGAAGGGTTGCGATTTTTTTTAGTGATATAATGAGGCAGTTATTTGCTTTGGTTTGGTGGTTCTGGTGGCGAAGTCTAGTGCCGAGCCTCGAGAAGATTATACTTTTAATAACTCGTTAGATATTCACAGAGTGCTGGCAATGAATTGGTTTGCCTCAGAACAGGCTAATGTAATCGAAAGACCTTTATCAAAGCTGCAGATAGGAAGAACAAATCCAGGAATGCACATAACGCGAAGATCAACCTGAAATAAAGCATCTAACTTCTAACAACTCGCTAAACATTTCTTCTGGAAATCAACCACTCGAAATATCTTCTATAAAATTTATCTACATAAATTAGACGATAAATGACGATACCACAAAAATCAATACACACTCTTACCTATAAAAATCGGTTTTCAAGTCGCCAAATTAGGCGATAAAAATTACAGAAAAAATCCAGGAATCCACGTAACTCGAAGATCAACCAAAAACCCCAAATTTAACTTCCAACGACTCTCTAAACATTCCTAGAGCGTTCCTAATAAATCAGCACCCTCCCAGAATGCGGCAAGCGATAAAAACCCTTTAATCAAAGGTGCAGAGAGGAAGAGGTCTCGTCATTCGCATTCCAGGAGGAGCACGCTGGCCGCAAATCGATGGATGGCACGTGGTGGCGATGGTTCGACCTACTCGGAAACAACGGCGCTCGACGAATCGCGATGATCCATAATCTCGCGGCTGGTAAGCGGCGTCAGGTGCACGTGCCAGTGTAATTGGCCCCAACTGGGTCTGCCAACGACGGATACAGCCATAAATCCGCGAATCAGGCCCGCCCCCCGGCCAGATATGGGGCGATACCTGGTGTCATTTTGTGCATTCGCACGAAGGCGCTTCCGCGAATGGCTTCGCGCTAATCGATACGCGCCCCTTACCCAAGTGTTGATTCTAGGCGGGGGAATTAGCGTGGAATAAGCTGAGTTGGGCTGCATTGTGGTGATGTTACGAGAGTGTGACGATAGAATGAGAATTGGGATTGGAGGAATTATTTTTGGAGCGTCGATGAAATGTGTTGTATGGTGGTGAATGCGATGATTCTAGGCGGGGGAATGAGCTGAGTTGGGTTGCATTGTGGTGATGTTACGAGAGTATAGTAATAGAATGAGAGTTGGGATTGGTTGAATTGTTTTTGGAGCGTCGATGAAATACGTAGTACAGTGGTAAATGTGATGATTTTAGGTGGGCGATATTGTCCTCGAATAAGATAAGGTGGATGTCATTGCGATGATTTTATGTGAGTATGATAATATAATAATCATTGGAATGTAATAAACAATGCTTGCGACATCGATGAAACATGCAGCACAGTGATATACACCTGCTGATTTTAAATAAAAAAATTACCCCCGCATAAGCTAACCTGAATATAATAGTAATATTGTAACGTAGTACAATAATACAATAAAAATCGTATTATAACAAAGAATTGTTCCAACATTAGTAAAATACGTCGCACAGTGGTCAAAGTATTGATTCCATGTGGTTAATTAAGCGCACATAATTTACCCGCCTTTACTCATACTTCCTTATATTCCCTTACACTCGCAAAATAAAAGACCCCTTAATAAAACGCACAACCGCCATATAAAACCACACTACACTGTATCCCAATCGCAACAATAATCAACACACTCCTCCCTCACTAATTAAAAAAAAAAAAGATAATTATAAACAACGTATCACACTTCCACAAGACTCAATAATAATTCCATTAAACAACTCCAAAGAATACTCAACGATACCCCAACTCTTTTACACGTCCGGCTTCGAACTTAAATCACCCCGTGAATTATTTCCGACGTATCTCGATTCCGCGACCGATAAGACGAGCCCCGACTGCCATTGAGATTCACGATTTCGCGCTGGAAAATTAATGACATCCTCGTTAAAACGTAAGGCGCTATGCCGCGGATGGATTTACGGGCCAGTCAAGCTCCTCCAAGCCGTTTGTATCATTTGCCCAGCGACGTTTATGTGCTTTGCCCTGAACCGCGGGCCCCGCTCTGAGCCTCCCGGACTTTTGAGACGATCAAAAAGGACCGTAAGCCCGGATGCCTCGATTTGCTGTCAAGGCTATCAAAGCAAATCGTGGCTGGCCGTTTGCGCGATACCTCAGCCGGATCGTAGATCCTCTCGAAATTCCGATATTTTGCTCTTACGTGCGGCTGTATTACCAAATAGAGGTTGAATTATGTATGCATTATATAGCGCTTGCGGAGAATTGTTAGAATTTGTTAGAAAATTGTTGAAATTCCGATATTTTGCTGTTGGATGCGGTTGTATTACCAAATAGAGGTTGAATTATGTATGGATTATATGGCGCTTGCGGAGAATTGTTAGAATTTGATAGAGAGTCGAGTTTTATGCTCATTCAGATCGAATTTATTTATATTATTATTAATTTCATAATACGATAGTATCATAATTTTTATCGTAGGGGATCTGAAGAAAAGTGCTACGAGGAGAAATGCCAGTGGATCTAGTATTATACTTTCTATCGTGGAATATTTTAGACACATTACTATTATAATTTAAACTACTGTTACAAGAAACGGTATAGTATTTCAACTTCCATCCCAGAAAATCTCAGCAAAACTACTACAACAAGAAACCCTAACGCTCTAATATTCCAACTTCCACCCCAGAAAATCTCCAAAAAACTACTATAACAAAAAATCCATAAACTCTAGTATTCCAACATCCATCCCATAAAATCCCCTACGAATCACTATCACGATTTAAACCACTATCACCAGGAACTTCCAATCCATCAGCCGCCACGATAGTTGGAAAAAAATCGAGATCACGAGGATTGGCAATGACCGACATCCATCGCGGCTCTCCTGCATTTTTCAATGCGCGCATCAACCGTGGAACCGCGCGTATCGAAGAGGGTGGCTGGCCAGGGGTGGGGCGAGGAGGGGTTGATTTTATCGACGGCCTTGCACGAAACCGTCGGACGCGGCCGCCCATTCGTTCGCGTTTGTATATTTTTAGAGAAAATCCCGCTAATGGCCGGCGATCTGATTAATGTTTCGCGCTCCGAAAATAGTTGCCGATTGCGCGAAACGAGGAGGAGGAGGTTAAATATTTACGCGGCGCGGGCTGCTTTTCCGGAAATTCTGCAAAACCTCGTGTCACGGTTATGGAGACGGCCGTTACTCAAATTTAATCACGCAGGAATCCCTGGCCAGCTGCGAGGATCCCGGACACGATGTTGGAGAGCCGTTGCAGGCCTTGCGGATTTTTGTGGCCATAGTGAATTCTAGGATTTTGATAGGTTTGTTTATGAAATTTATTTCAAAAAGAAGCTTTATGGTCATTGAGCACTGGAGGTTTTGGTTTTAAAGTATTTTGATTGGTTTGATTTTGCGATTTTTTGAAAAAGAAGTAATATGGTCATTGAGTATTGGATGTTTAAGGTTTAAAGCATCGTGTGCTTTGTGGATTTTTTCTGGTCGTTGTGAATTCTAGGAAATAAATCTCATATTTATATAAAGAATCAAATTTAATCAAGAATCTATTTTCCAACTTCATAAATCTTGCGATCCTTATCAGCAAATTACAAGCTTATTAATCTTTCCAAACCAAAGATATATTAATAATAATAAATATTCCTTGCCAACCACGTCAGTTCCTTCAAAACCAAAACTACAATAATAATATAAAGTATACCTTGTCAATCCAATAGCTCTTTCAAAACCAAAACTACAACAATAACAACAATAAATATCCCTTGCCAACCCATTAATACATCGAACAATCTCTCCAAACAACCATCCAAATAAAAAAAGTCTCTATTCCACCAGCAAAAAACGAGGAGCAAAAATCCAGGCTTCGTCACCGGAAGCAGGCAATGAAGCCAACGTCGATGTTCGAAGAGCCGAAGGAACGTAACGTCGAGTGGAGCTCGACTTTCGAGTGGAAAGGGTTAAAATCCTCCCCCGTAGCACCTTTTTTGCAGCGCCGTTGTTTCGTTTACGAAGCGAGGGGGCCAAAGGCAGAAATCCCTTTCTTCCTTTACGCGCCCGAGGGACAAAATTCGCGTTGCTTTAAAGCAGTCGGTGCCGTGAGCGCGGCCATTTAATACTCGTTCCTCCATGAAAGCAAAGTGCTTCCGGTGAAAGGGCGGTCGCTGAAGAAAGCTAAAAGCGTTCTTTCAAATTGAAGCACGCCATTCTCTTGGAAGACTTTCGAGAGTTATGTTTAAAGTCGGTAAATATTGCAATTTCCAACCTTCCCTGGAACTTTCGCTCGGATCCTAAATCTGAAGAAGCTCAAGAATGCTTTCTCTTCGAAGAATCCGATGGCTTTATCAAAATTTGCTTTGCTACAAGTCTGGTTTTTATTTTTTGAAGAATAAACGAGAGGATTAGAAACGCAGAACTCTGGTGGAACCAAGAATGCTTATTATACGAAAAGCAAAGGTTTATTCTTCGTTTTCAAAATACATTTCTTCTTCTTCGATTGTACTTCTGGATTGGAATTAATCTTGTCAGGTTTCTGACTTTTGTTCCAAAAGAATGAAGAGCTCGATAAATAATAAACGATCACCCATAAAAATCCAAAGTCTTGTCAAACGAAGCGTGAATAATAAATATCAAAGTAGTACAACCTTTGAAAAATCATTTACTCTGATTAATATCCAAGCCTTGGTATAAAACGAAGAATAAAAGCGTCTAAATCGTTAGATACCTTGCGAAAAGAAAGCCTCGAAATTACGAAGAGTTTCTCTGCGAGAGAAATGCGATTTCTCTTCTTCTTCTTCCTCTTTCACGCTTTCCAAACGTTTATTCGAGGGCGAAAAGCGAGAAGGCGTAAAATATTGGATGCATTGCGACACGAAGGAACGACTCTTGCCTCAGCCACACCTTCGAGAGCAAACTTTGACTTGGAGAAGAAGCGCGAGTAAAACGTCGGATATATTGCGAACTGAGAGAAGGAATGGCGGCTCTGGTTGTTCGAAAGGTCTATTGTAGTTAGACAGGAACTAAAGCGCCGGATATATCGTGAAACGAGCAACGACCCAGGATCTTCCTTCGCTCGCGCTTTCATATTCTTATATTCGCCTCAGGAATGCACTCGATATAATTCTCTCGAATATACTTGCATTCGTGTGGAACAAAGTTACGGATACTTTTCACAGATTCCTCATGCAATATCTTCGTATATCACGATTATCAAAGTGATTTGATTCGAAGTAATATGTATATAACCATTAAATCAATTTTTTGTACGCACTGCTATAAGAATATCTATTCAATATTCATTATTTCGTATATAGACTCTCATCAGCCATATATATACATATATAAAAAAACATTTAATTAAATAATTCATCCACGTGTTTAATCAAAATGATATTATATAATATCCTGTATTAATTTATTATCTACATTATGTATTTATCGTGTATTAATTTATCGCGAGATACTTTATTACGTAGATTACGTATTCATCGTATATCAATTCATCGTGTAAACCATTTTTCGAAAGGATGAAACACGAATCAGGCCATTCTCATGGTCACCGACGTGCGGATAATTTATTCAAGTTGAACAAAGAAGGGGCCTTGACATTTTCGGTTGAAAAAAGGTAGTTTTTCGAAGGCAAGAGGCGCGTATTCTTCGTCGAAAAGCGGAGTTTCCTGCCAAAGGGTGCGGAGGGTCGATCGATAAACCGAGAATGGAGCGCAAATTCCCGGCGAGGAGCGAAGGGAATTTCCGCGGTTGCACTTTCCTAAATTCGTGCGAATCACTTCCTCCAGCCGCCCTTCTGCGCCTTCCTCGAAAGGCTAGGAGCGATGGAAGGGCGTTGGTTTGCCCTTAGATCGATCGCTCGAGGGCAAAGACAAAAACGAGGGCGCAGTTTAATCTTGGGGTAATAGAACCGTCGTCCTGAACTCAGCCATCAGAACTTCGAGTCGAAAGTTTTGCAATATTCGTGTAAATGTTGCAAAGAGAAATGCTTTATGGTATTGAAATTTGATAAAACGATTGTGCTAATATGTAGAGAAAGACTACTTGAATTTAATGAAACTGTGCTCAATGCACAGTAAAGTTTCGTTGAGATGGTCGAAGCAGTCTTTCTCGATACTTGATTTTGGCAGCTATCTTTATTAACAAGTAAAGCATGGCTAACCCTTGGCTAAAGAGACCGTATTTTCATTATCATTCCTGAACAATCGAGTTGGTTGCAACTATTAGTTCTGTGAGCATAACCCCATAGAAACACAAGAATCAAATATACAACCAGTTTCTACAACAAAGCCTCCAATTTTTGAGAAAAAAACTGCGGAGACACTTGTCAAATAACCCAAGAAACTCGAGCACCCCTCAACGCAACCCCAGCAGAACTCTAAAAAACCAAATATACAACCAGCCTTCGCAACGAATCCTCAAATCATGCAAAGAAAAAACCAGCAAAAACAGACTTGCACACCTAATAAAACGTACATCCGCAAAGTAGCTTTTAGGTTACGTGTCGCGGATAGGAAGATGGAAGAGAAGCGGGATCATAATGGCGCCCCCAGGGACGCAACGTCTAATCCCAGCCGATAATTCTCGGCCGAAAATTCGTCTCCCTTTTGGGCAAGTAACGAACATACGGTGTCCCGAAGGAGAGCCGCGTCTCCCTGAGGGGGCGTAGGGCTGCGAAGGGGGCGCTGGGGCGGAGAGGGAGCCGGTGGCACGCGCCCACAAAGGGAGGCACAAAAGGCTGAGAAATGGAGAGCGAATTGCTCATTATCGAGTGGTCAGGGCCATCGAGGGGCGACGGTCCCGTTGGGATTTCACGGTCGTGCCCGAGGGATAAAAGGAAGGGGGACGCAGTTTGGGACGAGGAAGGGCGCGGATTCTGGATTTGTCGCGGACGAGAGCGGTGTCCTTGTTTTGAGTGCGACTGTATTCAACCCTTTGACTACCCTCGGCGCCTGGAGTCGTTTGGAGAGGTCGTGCTTGTATTGCTGTGGGCGACTGAAGGCGCTTGGGAAGGTTGCGCTTGTGATACTGTGAGCATCAAAGGTAGCTTGGAAAAATTGAGCTTGGGATACCGTGAGTGGTTAATGGCGCTTGGAAAAGATGCGCTTGTGATATTGTGAGCGTCAAAAGTAGCTTGGAAAAGGTGCGCTTGTGGCATTGAGTATCAAGAGTAGCTTGGAAAAATTGAGCTTGTGATACTCTGAGTGGTTAATGGCGCTTGGAAAAGATGCGCTTGTGATATTGTGAGCGTCAAAAGTAGCTTGGAAAAGGTGCGCTTGTGGCACTGAGTATCGAGAGTAGCTTGGAGAAATTGAGCTTGTGATACTGTTGGTGGTTAATGGCACTTGGAAAAGATGCGCTTGTGATATTGTGAGTATCAAAAGTAGCTTGGACAACTTGCGCTCGTCATACTGTGGATGCCAAAAAAACCTTGTAAAACTCGCACTCGTGGCACTCAAATCCCTTGGAAATATTGCTCCTGTGCTACTCTAAACGCCTATATACACTTACACAAAATATACTATCCCAAAATTGAAACAAGGCTTAAAAACACCCACCTAAGATTACACCGACATGCAAGACCCCATCATTAATTCTCTAAAAAATCATAAATAAATCGAACTCCAGTCAAACGATCGTTCCTTCTTAATTCAATTAAAATCTCATTTAAGAGCAAACCTCGAATCGATCGACACGCGTCGCGATTCTCCATTTGATTTCCCAGCAAAGTTTGCCCGGCACTCTTCCAAGAGCGAAACGTCAGAGGGTCTTACGCTCGATTCGCGATGTAATTTAGCCTCATTAAAAAGGTTTCGCGGCTCGTTCTCGGCCAGGGTGGCATCGATTGCCAGAAGGGCCGGCCTCGTCGATTATTGAAGGGCCGACTCTGCTCCACGCCAAGTGCCTGCGCGAAACGTCGATCGTCCTCGATGGATGTCCGTCTCGTAAAACGATGACTGGCAGCCAATCAGAACTGTCGATGAATCTCGGCCGGTCGAATTATTCGCCGGCCAGATTGGACGTTCGTATAATATTTATGCGCTCTATTATTGTTACTAATGTTCTATTGACGGGCAAGCAGCCGCTCGGTGTGCAGAGAGAAGTTAAGCTGGTAGAGGAAATAAAGATGTGCAAACGTGTTTAAAACAAATTATGTGTATATATAGTAATCTGTTATATGAATTATATAGTGGATTATATGAATGTGTCATGCAGATTATATTGTAGACTATATGAATGATAGAATGGAATTAATAATAACAAAAATGATATATCGATTAACGCGCTGAGATTAAAATAAACGACGAGGGTGTAACCAGCAATCTATCAAAATCTCATGGAGAATGATAAAATCAGATAAAAATGTCGCATAAACTTCCATTTGTTCGTATGTAAATATAAAAACTAAAATATTATAAGCAGTACGAAGTTTATAGCTAATCAATTCTTTCTCATCCAAAATATCGACGTTCATCGAAAGTATATGACGTAAGAAAGGATAATCATGACCACGTCATCAAACATTATTAATTAAAACCGAACAAGATATCTAAGAGCAATACTTATTAAGCAATACGAATTAAGAAAAGATAAGATAAATATAAGAACCAAAGGATAAAATAATTCGAAACTATCCTAACATTTTTCGCTCGAAAACACTTGCTTCGAATTGTATTCTCATCGTACTTCGACTCTCAAGTTTTTAAGTATCAAATTAATATATTAAAGTCACTCAAAACGATCTTTATTCGTCTGAGGAGCAACATAATTTTGTATATAATCTCAGGAGCAATATAATTCAAGTGGTGCCTGAGAGGCTTAAAACACTTCGAACCTTAAGGATTAATTGCCTGGATTAATTCCTCTCAGTTCGAAATCCCCTGGCGATCGCATCGCACGAAAATCCGGCATTCGATTTTCTTCGATAAAAGTTGGCGTGACTGGGGACGATCGAGCGATGGCTTCGTTAAGCAAACGAAACAGCTTCTCCGATTGCCAATGCCATCCGCTATTCTGGCGGGGAATAAATCTAAAAACGCTACTCGAGAAGTTTAACCGATAATTCGAGGACCAGCGACCGTACAGGGGGGTCAAGGTTAACTCGTTTTCGCGAGAAGTACGTTTTTAAAAGCTCTTTCACCGCGGTGCTTTTATGCGCTGTGCGAAACTCCAAGTGCCCGGGGCTTTCGTTTTTCCCCCGCGTTTATTACATTTAATTTACTCCATTTACTTGCCAGGTTTATAAGATTTAATTTACTCGGCTTCGTTTCCACGTTTATTATATTTAATTCGAACCATTCACCTTTCAGATTTGTAATATTTAATTCATTTCGTTGGTGTGCCACGTTTCTTTATGTTTGATTAGCTATGTTCATTTTTGTACCTTTATTATATTTGGTTTACTTCACAGTGCATTCGGCTCAAAACATGATCTAAATCTAATTTAGATTTACAGTACAATGTATCTGCATGAATAAATTACATTCGACGATCGATAAAGATTTTTATACATTTATTTCACTCGTGCTTAAGTAATGCACGTGTTTTTGAGGGATCCTTCTTCGATTTAGAAAGATATTTGATATAAAATTATACTTGCTACCTTATTGTACATCGAAATAAATAATACAATTTGTAACTCAAGTACAGAAGCTTCCATTTGCTTTAAAAATTGACAGGTTTATCCGATAAAAACCGTGCTTCATTTTTAATCGCTACAATTTACTATTCACCACATCTTTCTAATAGTTTATAAACCTTCTTTTCAATTCTATATTAAATAGAAAAAGGAAAATTCACAGCCTGACATTCGGAATATGCTTGAACTTTAATCGAAGGTTTATTCGACGCGTGAATTTTCGATACGTTCGTTGCGCCACGTAAAACTGAGCGCATCGAAAAATGATTACTCGGTGTAAATTTCGCTCAAATCGATCGATTATCGTGTACGATAACCAAACGTCCTCCCGATAATATATTTATCCCGCCACGGCCAAAGCTGCGTCCCTCCAATTTCATCCGCACTTGCATTATCGAACGAAACTCGATTCTGGTTGAGCGACTAACGCAATTAGCTGATAAAACTACCTTCGCGCCGTACCGTACGCCCATTGACTGCGCCTCGATTGATGCCGTGAGGCGCCAAACGTTTATGCTTCATTACGATTATACTGTCGTTATATTCATTCATGGTGTCTGTTCATTATTTTTTATTCATCGTCATTCATGATCTTCGTATTTTATAAAAGCAATTTTCTGTGTACGTCTATGTTTATGTGTTATTATAATTATATTGCTATTGTATTTATTCATGGTGTTTGATTATTTTTTGTTTATCATCAATGATGATCTTCGTATTTTATGGAAGCAATTTTTTATGTACGGTTCTTTTTTTTACACAGGATTCTTTCAGACGCAGATCTTTTTATAAAGAGCAAGCTCAGTGTGCTTTACACTTATTCTTGGTTAACAGCAATCATTAACTTTGTTATCGTTATTATATCGTTATTAATCGCTCAACGCGACAGTAAAATTTGCAGATAAGAAAAATTTCCCCCTTTACTCCCCACACTCAAATATCAATCGAACCTATCGTCCTCAATCGCTCAACATCGACACTAAAGTTCGTGGATCACGATTAAGGTCACTACCAGGAGGGCCAGCCGTCGATTTGGGATCCTGGGGGAAGACGAGGCAGGGTGCTCGAGGATAATTCGTTCCAGCGTGAGCTCTGGCCACCTGTCGCGAAAAAGTAACGGTGCTCGGGGACGGGGCGGTGGAAGGAGGAGAGAGCCGTAGGGGCACGTGCCAAGGAAAGAAGGAAGGAAGAGGGGAAGGAGAAGCCGGTATCCGCAGCGTGACACTAATCCTCCAGAAACTGGCCACGATAATTCAGCTCCCTTACCCTCCATAAATCCACTATCGATTTATTACCCGCTCCTTTGCTCGGGAATAGGTTTCTGTGCTCGAGGCTTGGTGGTTAAGGATAAATAAGTAATATCGTGTAATAACATATAGTAGTCGTGTGATAAATAAATAGTATCGCGAAATTAATCGAATATGAGAAAGACTCGTGTGCAAAAATGCAAGTAAAAAGTTATTTTGAGGGAAGGTTTGTAATGAAATATTGTACATTTTTAAGGATACGTTATGCTCGTGAAGTATACGATATAAGATTGTATGTGAAATAGAATATCGACTAAGTTTTAAATTAAAGCTTTGTCAAACATTAGACATTTTCAAACCTTACGTGAATCATATAAACGAAGGGGAAGTTCCAAAAAATTAATAAACAAGTTAAAAGACACTCGTATCCCTGCTTATTTCTCGAAACTTCTTCACAGCCCAGAAAAACCTGGAATTATTATCCCAAAAAATCAAGCGTAACCAAGTTGAAGACAGTATTGATTAAAAATCCTTGACTGTGATAAAGAAGAAACAGAAGACAAAGCATTTAAAAAGAATCATAAAAAATTGAAAACGCACTCTCGATCATTCCTCGAAATTTCATAACAGCCCAGAAAAGCTCAGCCATTGAATCCTCGTTGCAAAAAATTAAACGCAACCAAGGCGGTATTAATTCCCTTCGAAATCCATGACAGAGCGTTGACCATTACGTCGAATGACTTTGCGGTAAAGCGGAACCTTGCGCCTCTTTCCTTGCCGGAGTGTGTACTCTGGCGTGACAGGAGGCCTTCGAGGGCACGTGCCTCGAAGGAGGAGGGGAGGCAACGCCGTGGCGGATCCCCATGTGGCCACCGGTGGCCAACTGCAGAGGCGCAAGGCGCGCCTGTGCGCCCTTCGCCTCCACGGAGCAAGGGTGCGCCATGTTGTCTGGCCTCCCCGCATTGCGCCACTAAACTCGGCGAAATCCCGGACGTAAACCACCCGCCGCATCTTCCTCGCCCTCGTGGATCGCCCTCCCCATCCCCCCCCCGCCTGCGCGAAAATAGGACTACGACGTGGAGCCTGGTTTTTTTTTATTGTTTTATGGAGTGCTTGGAAAGGTTGGGTTTTTTCTTTTGGATTTTTGGATGGCTGAATGTTGGATATATTTGGGGGATAGTGGTGTATAGAGTTGGATTATTTGGTTGGATTATTGGATATATAAATGGTATTATGGATAGTTGGATTAAATTTATGATTCAGCCTGTTCACGTCTCTTTTTTCTAAGAAAATAGGGTTATGGCGTGGAGTGCAGTTTTGGAGCTGTTTCATGAAGCGCTTGGAATGGTTGGGTGTCCTGCTTTTGGATTTTTGGAGGGTTAAGTGTTGGATGTATTTGGGGGATAGTGGTGTATAGAGTTGGATTATTAGATATATACTATTATGTATAGTTGGAGTATCTTTGTAATTTGACCTGTTCGTTTCTTCCCTTTCGAAGGAAATAGAACAACGTTGCGGAGCATAGACTTCGATCCCTGCTTTATGTACGTCTATTCAGAATGTCTAATACTCTCGAGAATAAGTCTTGAGTTTTCTAATTTTTGTCTAAGTGTATACTAGATATACTCAAACGAGAATATTAAATATATAGAACTGCATTATTGATGTACTATTCATTGTTAGCTACGGCGGAAGCAAAGTTGTACATCTAATAATACCGCATTGTTTCACGATCATACATTTATTTATAATTAAATTGAATTTATTCTTATATGTATAAATTCAAGCACGAGGTCATCGCCTTTTTACATTCTCACCAAAGACAACCCAGCAAGGCAATCCAGCCCAATTCCCCACCCTCGAGAATCACTTCCAGAGTGACATCCAAAGAGTGATCGAGACGAAGGTCTAATCGACGCGAGGGGCAGATCTTTGTGGACTGTATCCAGGAGCCTCGATCAAGTGTCCGGTTAAGAAGCGAACCAACCACGAAAGACGATCCTTTCGAATGCCTGCCTCCCCTCGATCTGCTCTGTAAACGAGACGACTGGTCTCACGTGTCGCGAGATCTCTTCGTCTACCTCCCGTGGCCTCCAATTTCCACGGAGCCGCGCTCCTTCCCTCCTCGCCTTCCGAATTCCTCACACTTCCGGGCTCGCGAACTCGCTATGCGCACTGTCGCGAATTATTCGCGAGCGAAATGTTGCTTTCGTTTCATATCAAAAATAAACGTGCACCAATGTCCTAAATTATCATCGTCGATTAATGGATCATTTTTTATTTAATCACAGTGCACAGTGTAAGCGTATTTTACTGGATTTACCATCATATTTTTTTTTCAAGCTGTGCGGAAACTATCGCGATGCATGTGCTTTTCGTAAGAGAAATCGATCGTCCAAGAAATCACGTTGTTTAGCCGTACTGCGGATTTGTGCCACGCCCTATATTTCCTGCAGCTGTAACTCTAACTCCAATGCGCTGCATAAACCCACCAATTTCACTCTTAATAAAGCCTCCATCGATCGATCAGAGCATTTGTAAAGCAGGCTCTTAGTTATAATCTTATTCTCGATGGCTTCGTAATATTTATAATATATAAATCAGTATATATATAAACAGAAAATAAATATATTCACGAATAATGCACTTGTATATAAATAAAGAGTATAAAAAAATGTTTATAATATAAACATCGTTGTATCATTACTTTGTAATTATTATTAACTCATTACAACGCGTCCTCAATGAAGTCTCTCGTAATTTCCAAGCGTCATTCTTATGATCTTACATTCATAAATCCTACAATTGCACACAATCTTTTACGTGGAATAAAACAAACGAATAAATAAAACAAATAAAACCTCATTTCGAGAGGAAAAATGTGCTAAGAATCGCGTGGAAAATCGAGCTTTTCACTGCAGCCTGAAGTTTTTTGCGCTCCGCGTTTTAAGCATCGAGCGTATTTACGAGCTCGAAGAGGAGGAGCGCAGTTTTATCCTCCCTTGGCGCATCCTGAAGTTTATTTCACGGCTTATTTTACGGCAGAAAGTATTCTACAGGGCGGAACGCCTCGCCCTTGCGCAATTTCTTTGGCCTGAGAATCAAAAGAGGGCCAGGGCGGAAGATTCAAGTGCGCCCTGAAGTTCGCTTCACGGAAGAACGTTTTACGAGCGAGGACGCTTCGTGGGATTTTCTCCTCTCTTCGCTGGGGAATTAAAAGTGAGGAGAGGTGGACATTTGCGCGCGAATTGGAAGCGAAAAATACATTTTCGTGCCTTTCGAATCGAATATCGAAGTCAAGTCTTTTCATCGTCGAGTATTTAATCATTTAAATTCTCCAGCTGGTTTATTGAAATTGGAGTTTCAGTGGACAGTTTTGTGGGAGGTGGTTAATGATTATTCGCCACTGATGCGTAGATGAAACAATTAAGGTTCATCGAATTTAAGAATGAAATGAAATTGATATAAATATAAGACGATCGATCAAGCCAGTCAAAACGACTCGTCAGTAGTTTCTTTAAAAAATCGTAGTGCCTTATAACGATGTATTTTTCGAGATTTTCCATATTCATGCAGTATTTAGATCACCATTCTGATTTACCAAAATTTCTCTTTACTCTCCCCTTTTTCAAAAGACATATATAGTGTTCTAAATATCCTCAGAAAGTGGCTGATAGTTCTAACATTAAACAAAATATCAATGTGCCCTACAACGCCATCAAATTTCCCTTAATTCACCATACCAACCTTCATCCATAACAATAAACTCTAAATCAAACCAAAATACAGCAACCATCCATCAAAACCTGATCACATTTCATATCATCCAATCATAAACCTGTATATTCCATCGAAATCCCTTACACGAATTTCCCTACAACCTCCATTTATACTCCTCCACGACCTAATAAACGAAAGAAAAAAATAATAAAGAAAAAAAGCCTTTGTCACGGCGCAACAATACGCTCAGTCACAATACCCCTGGCCTTTCTTACCAAGCAGCAAAGCCACACCCAGGCGAGCTTCCCTCCTTTCCTCCGCGCCAGATCAGAAAATCGGCCAGCAAGTTTTTCTCCCCCAGACGCGCCTACTCTCCATCCCCAAGGAATGATCCTCGCTCGATCCGGTGCATCACTCGAGGAAGGCCGCGAGAGGGTGGCTGCGAGAGGGGCGCTCGAAATTGTTGGACCGTGCGCGTAACCGTAGCGGCGGCACCAGAGGCGGTGCCAGACTGAGCGGTTTTCGAGAAACGGGTCACAAGCACACCGACGGAATTCCTGAGAGTCTTCATCGGTGCTTTTGAGTCGATAGCCAAACCGTACCGGCTCGCTGCGACCCGCTTTCGAGGCTCTGTTCTCTTGGCTCGGAGGATTTCTTATGCTTGGAAAGAATCTCTTTCTTGTACTTGGTTTTTACATTTCTGCGCTTCTTTGGATAGACGGTTATACTTGGTTCATTTATTCTTGGTTTTTGGAGGCTAGGGTGTTTTGCAGGAGGAAGTGTTGTTATAATGTGGATTTGGAGCTGAGGATTTCTTTTGATTGGGAAAGAAACTTCCTTCTTCTCCGTTTTTTGCTTCTTCTTTGCCTCTTTAGATGCGCCTCTTTAGATTATTGGTTGATTTATTCTTGGTTTTTTGTGGCTAAGGGGTTTTGGAGGGGGAAGTGTTGTTTAATGTGGATTTGAAAATAGCGGAGGTATAGTATATGTATTATCTACAGAGATTAAGGCACGATGAGGATGAAAAGAAGAAATACGTCCTGTGAAGTTCCTAGTTTGCTACTCTCTTGCACTTGCAAATTGCCTCCTTCAATTCAAATTCTCCTCCGTCTCTCCTTTTTCCTTAAATTTGAATCTTCAATGTGGATTCAAAAACAGCATAAGCAAAGTATACCCATTATATCGAGATTTTCGTACTTTTAGAATCTATAAAAATTCTAGTTTCAAACAAGACTTTTGAAGCTACCAGCCTTCTCTTCCAATTATCGTATAAATTATTCGAAACGCGATAGGAATAAAATCATACCTCGCCAAACGCTTCGCTTTAAACGCGCGAGTGGTAGCCGACTTATGGTCGATGCAATGCGTGGAATATTTTGGAAGGAGGCCAACTCGATTTGAGCATGGCTCTCTCATTATGAACGCGTCTGTTTAACGAGGCAAAAATGACCGGGCCACCACGTTTCCTTGGGGTGCAGAGTGGCACGACGTCATATGGGGGCAGAGCTGGCCACCAGGTGCTCTCCTATCCACGCGATCTACCTGCGTAACACCTGCCTTGCGGGAGGTACAGGCCTGAAATTCTACTCGATCCAAAACCAACTGTAACGTGCCTTTGACATCGATAAGGCACGATCGCCGAGGACCTCGGATTTTCGTTTATTTCTCCATTTGTAAGCTCGTGTAATTTGAGATCTATTCGATTAGACCGAGTAGTTGATGGTGTAATTTGAGTAGAGTAAGTATGCTGTCTTTTATGAACAATAAAATTCGATCGCAAAGTGGCTTTGGTTCTTCATAAGTGAGCTCTTAGAATTTGAGTGGATCTATTTGATTAGATTGAATAGCCGATGAAGGCATAATTTGAGTAGACTGAGTACAGTGTATTTGTCACCAATAAGATTCTCTTATCAAGCATCTTCTAATTTAAAGCAGTACCTTTTAATCTAAATCACGATCAAACGTTTAAAATCAAAACGTAATAAAAATTCTCATTCAAACGGACGAAATAATCAATAAATAAATTACGATCTCTCGACACTCAATGTATAATCCTCATCGTATTAATAAATTCATATAGAAAAAAAGATCACAACGCAAAGATTACTTGGTTTCTTTTTTTCATTAATTTACACGCCATTTACGGTTAAAGGGTAGATATTATTTTTGTTCAGCTAGGATTTGAATTTTCACCATTGTGAGAGGGCTAAATTGAAGTAGGTCGTAGCTTTCGGATGCTCGTTTTCTCGCAGTGCGGAAAAGCCTCTCCCCCCTTCGTCCCTCGGGACCAAGAGGAACGGGGCTTGAATTCACTGTTTCCCGTTTTCTCGTCCACGAAGCGACCGCGTATTTCCTGCCGCGTTTAATTTCCAACCAGATCTCGCCCCTGCTTTTCACCTCTTCCCTTTTGAATACTTTTTTTTTCCCTTTTACGGCCTCCGTATCGTCGACGTTTATCCGTAAAATTCGATATTTCATCCTCGAACGTTCGAGCGAATTTGCGAGTTGAAAGGCGCGAAAGGTATTTTATGGGACCGTGGCGAATTTCTAAATTTCTCCATGAAATATAGGAACAGATATATGTATAGATTCTAAATTTTTCCTTTATCGATCACGGTATATTGTTTATGGTCCAGGTGTTGCCAATCGAGTTAGTCAATCAGTTATCCTATCAATTCCACTCTGCAATTCAAGTCATCGACGTCAAAAACATTTGATGATAAAATTCTACTGCATATACATAATTACACTTAAACATGAAGTAACTCAAAATAGCATAAAACAAAGTCCTCGTTTATCTTAAAAACCACATACAAATCCCCCTACAATCCACTCTACACTTCTCCATCGATTTACAAAAACATGAATTCGATATCCAAAAAAAACCAATAAATCCCAAGTGCAAAAGGTCGAGTGTCGAGTGCGAAGCCCTTAAAATCGCGAGATAAAATCCCAGACAGGCAGACTGCCGCTCTGGGTCTAACCTCCGAATCCTCCATAACCTCCAGGAGTTCCCGGATAAAAAGTTCCCTCGACCTTGCGATCCCCTGATTGGCCACAATTGCCAGGGACATCAGCGATTCCCCGGCAGATTTTCGCGGCAGTGGTCGCGACGATCATCCTCGAAGGCCGGCCTGGCCTGGAAAATGAGTCGGGGCAACTCATCAGCCCCCTCGATCGAGCGACATTATCCCCGGGATCCTCCAGGAACCGCGAAAAACTCCCCAAGGACCTTGATGAAGGCCGACCTTTGAATCGAAGTCGTCGAGCTCCCGCCGCGATGTCGCTGTTGTCGCCAATCATGGCTTTCTTCGAGGAATAAAGGAGGCCCCTGACGAATCCTTTTATCGGTCCTGATAAGAGGACAGAGGAGGAGCTCCTTTGGTCTTGGCCAAAGTGGAAGGGTCTCAAGGTTCAATTTGCCGATCGTTAATGCTCGTTCTTTCTGAGGACGAGGAGTTGCACTTTGTTGGATGAGAGCGTTTCGAGTTTCGAGGAAGAAGGGAATGGGGGATGATGCGGAGGAGAATTGGAGGAGGTGTCTGGCCTGAGTTTTGGGTTATAGGCTTTGGCTTGTGCTCGCTTGTACTCTTTGTGATCGTTTTAACAGTTTGGGTGACGTTGTTTTTCGTGAAAGTGCGAGTAGAGAATGTCGAGGATGGCGCTTGTGTCGTTTTATGTGGAAAGCGGCGCTACGGTACTTGTCTGATTATTGTATATTATTTTCACTATTGTGTATTATTATTATATAACGATTTAGTGTTCTTTGTCGCCCTTCATTTTATCTTATAGTTTCTATATCCTGGTTTTATCAAAACGTTTCACCTCTATTTCGTATAAAAGTATATATATATAAATAGATCGTGATGTACGTCTTGCCTTTCTGATTCTCAGCAAACTTAGACAGAAATATGGTCGAATCTCGATGAAGCCTATCATTTTCTTCGAGGAAAAAAGTTCGAAGGACCGAAGTGAAATTACGGGCATACAAAAAGGGGGAAAAAGTTGCGTAGAGAAAGGACGGAGAGAGGGGAGTGAAATCTACGAGAAAGGGTAGCAAATTGAGGCTGGAGAGAGTCTATGGAGAGGACATAAAAGAGAGACGAATAGCCCACGAAGAGAAGTTGGTAAAAAATCTAAAAGACACGCGAGGCCAGGGTAAATAAGCGAGGTTCGCCTGAAAGTAGACGATCCAAGGAAAAGGTAAAAAACGCGACATTCAAAGGACAAGCGACGTGAAATACTCTTCAAAGCTAAATAATCAAAGAACAAAGCTGAAAATCACGACATTCATAGAAGACGCGACACAAAGCCAAGAAGAAGCCTGGAAAAGTCATCTTCTCAGGCAGCTAATCTAAAAAAAAGAGTAAAGCGACTATATTCCAAAAACAACCTACAATTCTTCTCATAGCTGAATAATCAAGGAACAGAAGTCAAGATCGCGATATTTACAGGAGAAGCGACACAAAGCTGAGGAAGAAATCTTGAAAAAATCCTCCAAAGCAGCCAATCCAGAGGAGAGGGTGCCAAACGCGTAGCTCAGGGCAGAAATGCCACGAGACCAAGGGGAAGCCTAGGTGAAATCGTCCTTGATGCCAGACAATCCGCGAGAAAAGGGTGCAAAGATGGTCGAGACGCAAGGGGGAGCGCGGAAGTTCTCGAAGGTAGACCAAGGAAGAACCGAGGGGCTGGACAACCCCGAGCGAGACTGTCCAAAGCGAGTGTTAAATTTGCTCCGTGTCCTTGAGGTGCCGAAGACCACAATCCAAATGTAGGTTAAGACTAGAACTACCAAACCAGTAAAAATGACTGGTCAGTCGTTTCTGTAAAAAATCGTAGTGGTTTACCCCAATGCATTTGTCGAGATTTTCCATGATTTTCATGTAGTATTTAAATCATCATTTTGATTTACCAACATTTCTTTTTATACTCCCCCTTTTTTAAAAGATGTATGTGGTGTCTTACATATATCCAGAGTGTGGCCAGTAGTTCTGGTGTTAATAATATCCGCTATTGATTATTACTGCTCGTTACGACCACATAATCAAGAACAGAAGAAAAGAAAGTAGATCAGAAGGGAAGAACAAGAAGCAGAACAAATCAGACCAGAACCAAATAGCAGGAAGTAGATGACAAGAGAAGGCCAAAGACCATAAGAGAAGGAAGTAGATCAGAAGGGAAGACCAAAGACCAGAACAAAACGAAACAGAAGAGAGTAGATGACAAGAGAAGACCAAGGAACAGAACAGAAAAAAATAAATGCGAAGAGAAGAACGAAGAACAGAACATAAACCAGAGCCAAGCAGAAGAAACTAGATGAGAAGAGAAGAGCGAAGAACAGAATAAGAGAGACTAGATCAAAAGAGAAGAGCAAGGAAGAGAACGAAACAGTGCAGAACGACAAACAGAAGAAAGCAGATGAGAAGAAGAGCAGAGAAGAGAAGAGAAGAAAGAGGCACTCGAGGCGCCACGAGGGCCTTCCTCGACATTACGAATCCCCCGCGCGCCTGGTGGAGTGGCGCCAGAGCGAAGACGCCAATTTTTATTCCACCCGGCGATAAACAGAACCGCGTCTCCTCTCCTCCCTCGGCCCTCCAGGCCCGCGTCCTCCGGCCAGGCACCGCCTTCCGCCCCGAAGCCGATCTCCTCGAGGCGGCCGATCCCGTCGAGACGCCGGCAGACGATCGATGCCAGGTGCCTCTTTCCTCTTCCTCTCGAACGTCCTCGTCCCTCGGCCTCAAGGACGCCTCGCTGCTCCTCCAGACGACGGCTCCGGGCGAGTACATTCCTTTCGAGCGCACACCCCTCCGGACATATATCTCGCGCGCTGTACCTTTGGCGCTGCCTGGAAAGCCGCTCCTCGATGCGCGCTTAATTTACCCGAGGATTTCTGCTGCTACCAGACTTGTTATTTTGGAATTGTGCGCGTGGCTTGGAGTTTGTGGTTGGGATTGAGTATGTGGCGTGTAGTTTTGGGATTGGAGCGTATGGTTTTGGAGTATGGTATGTAGCTTTGGGGTGTGAGTGTATAGTTATGGAGTAGAGTGTGTAGTTTTGGGATTTGAGTGCATAGTTTTGGAGTATGGTATGTAGTTTTGGGATTTGAGTGCATAGTTTTGGAGTAGAGTGTGTAGTTTTGGGATTTGAGTGTATAGTTTTGGAGTAGAGTGTGTAGTTTTGGGATTTGAGTGTATAGTTTTGGAGTAGAGTGTGTAGTTTTGGGATTTGAGTGCATAGTTTTGGAGTAGAGTGTGTAGTTTTGGGATTTGAGTGCAAAGTTATAGAGTATAGTGTGTAGTTTTGGGATTTGAGTATATAGTTTTAGAGTATAGTATGTAGTTTTGGGATTTGAGTGTATATCCGATTGATAATTGTTGTATGTGCTTAGAGTGGAGTTGTATAATTATATAAAGTTTGTGGATTGAAATTATAGAGTTTTTAATCCAAGAATATTTAATGAGATGGTTTAATTTCATAGATATTTATGTAGGAATCAATATATTGGGAATTTGTAAGCTCAAACTTTATCTCAAACTTTTATTTAGGGAGTTTTGAAAGTTGAATTTAGGAATGTTTCATGTATATACGTTTTACATATACATGTTTTACTTTCAACTTTTTCACAGAAACTTCTCAAACACTTCTACCAAATTTAAAAATCTGAAAGTTTTCAAGTAGAGATGAACAAATTCGGATCGAGAAACGACGAAGCTCCAGTCCCTTCCTCCCCAACATTCCTCCAATTTCCACGATCCTTCCGCATAATCACCCGCTATAAACCACTTCTCAGCGCATAAGCTCCATTCGCGTCTTTCAAATAACTCCATCCGCCAAGCAACAACTCCCTCCTCTAAATAAAATAAATTAACAAACACCCAAACCTCGACGATCCCCGAAGAAACGCGACGACTCCAAAAGAACTGTACGAGCATAACTCAACCTCCGCTCCCTCCCTCGCTATTTCCCCAATCTCCCTAATTAATCGCGCAAACAAGGAGTTCATTCCGGCCAGAAATCGCCGGCGCAAAAATCCGCGAGGATAAAAATGGAGAAGCGGGCGGAGGGGAAAAGTCGCGAGGCCGAGTTCGCTTTACGAGCGTATCCTCTCATCCCTCTTCCACCGCCTTTATCTCGCTCCTCTTCTCCGTCCCCCCTTCCTCCACCCCCTGCCCCCCTCCGAGAACTCTCGTCGTGCCACTCGGCGTAGGCGAGATAGATTTATCCGCGTTAAACGCCTCGCGCCTCGTCTGGAGCGCCGTCTGGCGCTACGACGGGCTCGTAAACTCGCCAGAGGATGATCGAGGTGCCCGCGGTCGTCATCGGCTGCCCACCCACTGCGATTACGTGTCCTTACTTCTTTCTCCCTTTCGCCTCGCGCTTTTCTCTCGTTTTATATCCCTCTTCTTTTTTTTTTGTTAATTTATATCGTCGAATAGTGGATGTGTCTGTTGGATATAATTGTGCGTCTTTGCTTCTTTCTTTTTTGCACCTTGGCCTTTTCTATTTCTTCATATCCGTCTTCTTCCTTTTTTTTTTGTTAATTTATATCGTCGAATAGTGGATGTGTCTGTTGGATATCATGGTGCGTCTTTGCTTCTTTCTTTTTTGCACCTTGGCCTTTTCTATTTCCTTATATCCGTCTTCTTCCTTTTTTTTTTGTTAATTTATATCGTCGAATAGTGGATGTGTCTGTTGGATATCATGGTGCGTCTTTGCTTCTTTCTTTTTTGCACCTTGGCCTTTTCTATTT
>JBCFXI010000033.1:39142-148583 GCA_038496175.1 Ampulex compressa | reverse complement strand
TCTTTATATCCGTCTTCTTTTTTTTTTTTTTTGTTGATTTGTATCGTGGAATAGTGGATGCGTTTATTGTACGTCGTTGAGTGTTCACGCATTGGAATTGCGTGTCTTTACTTCCTTCTCTCATTCACCTCGCCCTCTTCCTATTTATGCGTGCAATTAGTAATATAAAATCTCAAACTGTTGGACTTCCTTATAATTCGAATCAAGAGCCAACATTCTAATCGTCACTTTTAAAAAAGCAAACGTACAAACCGTGGAATTTTTCATTTCCCCAAAAACAGATCACCAAGTCAACCAGTATTCGAAGAAAAATCGAAGTTCGTTCATCGAATACGAAATCCATACGAAACCTTGTATCCTCGTTGAACAAATGTTAATTACCCACTAAACTCTCCTCCTTCCATCACCATCGTCCTCCCGCGATCTTCATAAAATAGCTCCGCGATAAACCAGGTCGGAAATAAGGCAGTAAAACACGGAAGAATTATATCCAAAGAAGACATCTGGCGCGTGCAGGATAAAACCGTACATTGAAACATTCCGGGCGATAACGTCTTTCGCCTCCGCGATGAAACTGCCGCTAATTATCGAAGTTGGACGTAAAAGTGGTGGCGGAAGCCAGGCCCGCTCGAAGAGTTGGAGGAAGACGTCGTCTTGGAAGTGCAATTCGTGCGGCAGAGTATGCGTGCGTGTAACATAGTGGTCCATCAATTTCGCGGGTCCCGACGTTTACGAGGAGATCGTAAAGTCGATGTAATAGGCCGGTACAGTCGGTGCAGACCACCTCTGCGAAATTCGATAGGTCGCATAATGTTTTTCGCGCGCAACTTCCTCCATAAATATCCGCGCGGCTCGGTTGGGAATTACGGTTCTTAATTTTAATCGATTCCGTGTTTAATGGACTTTCCGATGGCATAGAAAGTTTGTTGGAATTATTTGAGATTTTTCGTTGTTATTCGAGATTATTTGATAGGTTGTATAATGTTTTTTGGGCACAAGTTTGTCCATAAATATCTCCGCGGTTCATTTGAACATTGCACCGATTAATTTTAATCGATTCCGTGTTTAATGGACTTTCCGATGGCATAGAAAGTTTGCTAGAATTATTTGAGAGAAAGAAAAGGAGATCTTTCGTTGTTATCCGAGATTATTTGATAGGTTGTATAATGTTTTTTGGGCACAAGTTTGTCCATAAATATCCACGCGGTTTGATTGAAAATTACACATTGTAATGTCAATCCTATGCTTAATAAATCTTCTGACACCAGGACAATCTATCCGTATAATCGAAAAGAAAGGAAATTAATCTTTTCATTGTTACTCGAAATTAATTGCCACCCATTTAATACAAATATCCCCAAGACTCAGTCTTATTTATAACATTAATTAATCCTACACTCGATCAATTCTCCAACATCAAAGCAATCTTACAAACATAATCAAACGGAGAAAACGCAACTATTCGCCCACCCTCGCTCTTGTTACAATATAAAGCACCACAAAATGACATAAAACATTCCTCCATCACAAAAAAACCATCGATACCCATACACACATTCCTCCACGACGATTCTCGCGCAGCTGCTATCCACGACCGAGTTTCACCCACGAAACCACGAAATTCGCTTCGCGAAAGCACGAAGCCCGCTCGAAAGACCGCCCGAATCTCGAGTGCAAAGCACGCACCTCTCTCGATCCATCGAGGACATCGAGCTCGAACTTCCAAGCGCGAATATCTCCCTGATCTCTGCTAATCCAAGCCTCGAATTTCCACGTTTACACCGCCGTATGCAGCCGTAAACCTCGACGTACTTTACGATATCGACGATATGCATAAGCAGGCAGCGCAGTATTCATCGACATCTTCCTCGGCGATAAAGCCAAATCCATTTTCCTTTGGGCCTCGCGAAATTACGAGAAAATTATGCGCCTCGCCTCGATCGACGGATGGAGGCGGCGGAGAAGGGCCCCCGGCTCGCTTTCGCGGGTAAATTTAGAAGTTCTGAGGGAAAGGCGGAATTCCCCCCGCGATCCGCATCGAGGCGATCCTGGATTTGATTTAGCCACGCTTAAATTCCATCCGCACGGTGGCTGCGGCCTCCCTGCGTTTCCTGGATTCCCATGATCGAGGGAACGGCCCGCTCTTACGAGGGAATTATGCAACCCTTTTTCTGCATTATGCATATAAAGCCCATGGGCGACAGCGCTGGGGAATAAGCGAATCGTCGATCCTCCTTTTGCTGTGCGCGTTGCGGAGGCTATTTACTTTACATTTCTCACGCTGCTTCGTGTGGAAGGTTTCTTGGTTTTTTTTTTTTTATCTTCTTTCGCGTCTCGCGTGAAACGTGTAGGGGTTTTTGGGTTTTTTTTAGAGTGATGGGTGATTCTTGGAGCAAGTGATAGGGTTTTTGTTTTGGGGAGGCGTATGGTGGTGCGAGGGTGATCGTTTAGACGTTTTGGGTGTGGATGATGATGATTTTAGACACTGTTGTATGGGTTCGATGATTGCATGGGTGCTAAAGTATGAATTGAGCGATATGGGGATAATTGTAAACTTTAAGCTGCTGGATTGAAGTAATATGATATAAAACATTATAGAAGATAACGAACAGTATTAAATAATATAGAATCTCAAGGATCTGTCGTAGCTTCGCTTGTCTCGTTAAACGAAGAAATACAAGTTTGTGCTAAATCGAGGAAGCGAAAAGAGTTAAAAATGAAAACACTCTCCACGTACGAGCGGGACGTCAGGTGATGAGAGAGAGAGAGAGATAGTATAAGCCAAAAAGAGACACGGTCAACCAGAAAGAGAGACAAAGTGAGTGAGAAAGAGAGTACGAGCAAAAAAGGGACACAGTCAACGAGAAAGAAGCAGAGGATATGAGTAAGAGAAGGATAGAAAGAGGGTGAGCGAGGAAGAGAGAAAAAGTACAAACAAAAAAGGGACTCAGTAGACGAGAAAGAGACAGAGGGCATGAGTAAGAGAGAGGAAGACAGATAGAGGGTGAGCGAGGAAGAGGGAGAGAGACACGTGGAATTCGAGATGTCACCCCCAGACAGTCTGGGAACGAGAGAGAGAAGGTTCATTCCGCAGGGGTTATTCTTGGCGGACCGATGGCCGATGCACCAGGTGTCCCGGGCGTTTGCCACCGTGCCGAGAGCTCACTCGATCCTGGAGCACGCAGTGGCAAGGCGAATCGTGCCCCGAGCTTCCGCGTGGAGATGCAAACGCGAATTGCATGGCCATCGACTCTGGGTTTTTATTGAAGGCGACTGGATGTTCGAGCAGGGGTTTGCGCGCATGCGCATTGTGCGAGTAACGATGCACGTGGACAATATGCAAAGGGAATGAGTAATGTGCACGATAATGCTTGTGGATGATAAGTAAAAGAAATATAATGCGTAGGATAATGCTTGTAGATGGTACGTAGGAAAAATTAACAGCGTGTACGATAATATTTGTGGATACGTAAAAAAATATAATGTGTAGGATAATGTTTGTAGATGGCACGTAGAAAAAATACACTGTGTGCGATAATACTTGTGGATGATATGTAAAAAATAGATAATGTGTAGGATAATGCTTGTAGATGATACGTAGAAGAATGTAGAATTCACTGTTTTAGATATTAGTATCATTTAGATCAGAACTTTCCTCTCTCTCTCTTTTCATCTCTGTTCTTTAATAAATATCCTCAAACGATATCTCTCGCAACTTCCCTCCTAATTTCATAAGAAACATCGAACCCGACAAAAGTGTATCCTGTCTAGATTCACGTAGCCAATCAACGACTTCTGCGCTCACTTCCGACATCTTTTCGTCCCAGAATATCCCCGGAGTTAGTTTCCTCGGCGCTTTCGATATTTTCGATAAGCGAAAAACTCTCGAAAAATGGCAAACGAGGGCGTATATCAGGGCTTAGAATAGTTAGAAACCGGCGTATCTCCATTACCGTGGAATCAAGTGGGCGGTCATGGTACTCGTTCACCGATCTCCCTCGAGTATTCCTCTCTAGGTGGTCGATCCAGAACTCCGATGTCGCGTTCCTTGTAACGCGTGATTTACGCAAACGTTTCCTTTCTCCGATTAATTGCAGGACTTTCGATGAAAGTGTATATATACTTTGAATAAAATGAAGAAAATACGACTTAATAATAATATATACATATTTAATTGTATATAGTATACAGTACCAAATACTTTGATTCGCTTTTAATTCAGTAATTTAATTCAGTATATATATATATATACAATTAAGTAATATATATAATAAACTATTAATGTTCTACATTATACTATCGACATAATTTAATAATTACAACAAAATGCCGCCATTCAATTCGACCTTTCGCGATCTCCAAGTCTTTGAAGAGAGATGAGAAATATCTCGCTCCGTGCAAAGCAAAAATATCCGAGAATCAGACAAGGAGGAAATCTTTGGAGGAAGAGGATGGAGCTGGAAAGAGGCAGAAGAGAGCCCGGCTTATTTTCGTGCCTCGTTTCGCGCCCCCCTCTTCGACCCTCCGCCACTTTTCTGGCCCAGCCACCCCTCTGAGTGTCCCCGCCAGGGATTTTATTGGGTACTTTCCTCGAGCAATTCGCGAAGGAAAAATTTCCACCCTTCCCTGGCTTTCTCAGTAAGTTTCTCCACGCAGCAATGTAATGATAATTGTAATTCTAGTTGGTCATAAATTACGTTGGTCGATTGTTTTAGTCGATGTATGGATTTAAGTTTTCTTAGTTAATATGTGAGAGCCCACAAATTTGAGTTTCGTAAGCATTTCTTTAATATTTGCCTCATTAAGATCACTGGTTCCGAAGAGAAGGTTTAGAGGTTTTAGATTTTTAAGCACCCTGTGTATGTAGCACGGAAAAAATGTAGCTTCCTGAGAAGAAATACGAAAAAGGAGCAAGAACAAAGGCGGAAGAAAGGCAAAAGAAATCCAGAAGAAATTCACAAGCGAGGGAAAACAAGAAAAATAACAGAAAAGCGGGAGAAAAGCAGTATAAATATCGAAGAAAGCTAGAGAAAGGCACAATAAATGCGCGAGAAAAGCGCAGAAAATCCAGAAGAAATTCACAAGCGAGGAAAAACAAGCGCCCAAGAAAAATAACAGAAAAGCGGGAGAAAAGCAGAATAAATATCGAAGAAAGCTAGAGAAAGGCACAATAAATGCGCGAGAAAAGCGCAGAAAATCCAGAAGAGAGACAGAAGAGAGGAAAAACAAGAAAAATAACAGAAAAGCGGGAGAAAAACAGAATAAATATCGAAGAAAGCTAGAGAAAGGCACAATAAATGCGCGAGAAAAGCGCAGAAAATCCAGAAGAAATGCAGAAGAGAGGAAAAACAAGCGCCCAAGAAAAATAACAGAGAAGCGGGAGAAAAACAGAATAAATATCGAAGAAAGCTAGAGAAAGGCACAATAAATGCGCGAGAAAAGCGCAGAAAATCCAGAAGAGAGACAGAAGAGGGCCAGAAGAAAGCGCCCCTCGTTGCTCTCAACGACTCGCCTCCCCTGGCGTCGCTTCTCTCTTCGTCGCACCGCCTCCCTCGGTCGCATGCCGCCTCGGTTCGCGGTAATTCGCTAATTATAGATTGACTACCGACGACTCCGTCGCGCACGACGACCACTCGCTTGGACTTGAACCAATCCTGACCTTCCCTGTTGCGTCGACGCGACCTAGAAAATTGCGTGCACCCTGCCGGAGCCGAGTCGAGCACGAGGTGTGGTCGAAAGAGTATTCTCGCCCATTTTCGAGGACCCCTTGGACTTATCCAAGCCTCCTTCAATTAGACAACTCGTGGCCTTGGCAAGGAATCTCTTTCGATGCGTTTAATCGTTCCACCATTTGCTTTCACCAAAGTCAATTTGTAGGCAGAAGGACGATGCGTGTGCGAGGAGTGTTTATGGCCACTCGGTGCGTGGCTCGACGATTCCCTGAGTTCGATTATGCCGAAGAGGAAGAAGGTATGCTCGCTTTTTTGCCTGTCGTATAGCAATGACGGTGGTTTGGGTTTTGAATAGAACTTGAATTTATCCGAGAAGAAGAAGATATTCTTGCTGCTGTGTTCTTTATAGAGCAAGTTTGTCCGAGGTTTCGTCGATTGATAGTAACTTTTTATTTAAGTAGGTTTAAGCAAAGTTCGTTGAACTCGATTATGGTGAAGAAAAAGAAGAAGAAGATATTCTAGCCTCGTTATTCATCGTAGAATAATTTGATCATTAGCTTCGTTTTCCAATATAACCTTTCCATTAGCACAGATTACGTTTCAATTCCGTAACGCATAGCTAAATCCTCCAATATCCTCCAAAAATTAACAAGATTCCTTATAAAAAAAACCAATAAACATTTACAAACATCCATTCTTTATAGAATAAACATACCACAGCTCTGCTGCTTCATAATCACACCAAACACCCTTACCATCGATATCAAAAACCAATATAAAAAGCAACCCATCCCCCAACTTATTCCTCCACCCAACGCCATTAACAAAAACCAATTCTCCTCCGATCAACAAATTCTCCGAGCAAAAAAAAAACCAGGAGCTTCGATCGATGGCCACGCAAAATGGACCGCACATCTCGAATGTAGGAAATGGGGCGCGTAATCGCGGCCCAATCCGAGGAAACGTCGCGGAGGCGAGGAATGGAGAATTTGGGTTATCGAGGGATCCGGACAAAGGCACTCAGACCTTTTTATCGCACCTTGCGCGGATCTCCGAGGGCGGAAGCGCGCCAACCGATTTTCCTGTCCCTCGTTTTGAACCCCCTCCTTCCTCCACCACCTCCACCGCCTCCTCCTCCTCCCCTCCTCGCCTCTCCTGGCGACGGCAGCGAATCGATCGACTCTTCTGTGTCAAACGCCCCGTTCCATATTCATTAAGTAAACTGCTCCGCTTTCAAACGACTGGACGGGGGGCAATTTGCATTTCGGGCTTTTCGCGAGATATTCGGCGCGGCTCAGTTTATCCTGGCTTACAGGGGCCCTCGAGGAAGGATATTGCTGTCTCTGGCCCTTTGTCGGGGCCCCGCTTCGCCCCCCAGGTGGAGCGCCAGCCTCGAGGGCTGCCTGATCCTGGATATTTGGGATGTAAAGGGTTTCGTGTGGATGGAGATGTGTTTTTTTTTTTTCTTCTGGAGGTTTGATTGTTGGGTGAATTGGTTTGGTGGATTGTTTTGGGTGATCCTTGAGGAAAAATGAGGTGTTGCTTGGGTTTTTGTTGTTGGTGAGGTTTCGGTTGTGAGAATTTTGTTGCTGATGATTTTGTATGGGATTTATTTTATCCAGAATAGTTGGGATTTGGAGGTGTTTTGTTCGGTGTGAAAAATTGATTGAATGCTTTTGTATGGAATGTGTAATTTTTTGGAGAAATATTGGTCTTTGATTGGATTTTTACCTGGGTTCTTTCTTCAGCTTGGATACAGCTTGGGATTTAAAGGGTTTCGTGTGGATCGGAGACGATACTCTCGATAAATATTTCTCCTCCATTCACGTTTACTCGTCCCTCCCCGATAATCCAAGTGCGATGATCTCCATCCTCATTTAACATCCGTAATTCTCACTCTCGCAAAGCAATATTCAAGCACTTATTAAATCCTCCATCTGATATTACACTGTTAGCAATAAAGTCCACTACTTCTGCATAGAGTAACAATAATCATATAACCACTGGTGCGTGGATAATCATTAAAAATAATTCCCAAACGACGGCATAAAATTGAATCGATGTAAAAAAATTCTAAACATTAAGATGGCGAATGGAATTGCATTAAGAAAATCCTGCGCAAAGAAACGACCACCGAAGTAACTGGAGTGCGACTCGATTAATCTTCTTTTCTTAGCGGGATAATTAAGAGATAAGTGAGCGGAGAATACGATACTTTGTTCCATTCGAACGGACCACCCCGTCGCGAAACGTTCCTCGACGAGACAGAAGTTGCTCAGAAGCGAAAATAGTCGGTGGTCTTATCCCTCGGCCTTGCAAATCCCGATTCGCAGGCGCAACATGCAAATGGCAGAATAATGTCCATTGCGCGAGGTGCGGCGTTTTAAGGAGAGGCACGAATAACCTCGATGTGTCGAGGAAGTCATCGATGAGTCACGATATTAACGTCAGCAAATGAGATCATCGGCACGCGACTGAATTATTTGAATTATTGAATTAATTGTTCAGTCTATCGCTTCGTTATCTTACCTTGAATGATTTTAATTATTGAATTATTATTGAATTTGCATCATTTGAATTATTTTTTACTCGTTGTCGATGATCATTTTCAAACGATAATACGAATCGCTTAAAGGTTTCTCGAAAGCTTTAAAGGATGCATCCGATAATCTCGAGGATGTTGCTTAAGAGCAAAAATAGTTTCTCGACGCGAATAGTCTTTTACACAAGCTACAATATTTTGTTGAAGAGCAGAAATAACCCGATAATTCAAAAATTCCTGTATAATTTCGATTAATAGTATCCAGATCACACCTTCCAGCTTCAGAATCTCGAGCGAAATCACTCAGAAGCGAAAATAATCTTTTGTGCAAAGTACACCATTCCAATGAGGGAGAGAAAGAAAGAGCGAGAGAGAGAGAGAAAGGGAGACAAGTAACCCCAATAATTAACAAATACATCGATAATCTCGATTTAACCCCAACATCCAAACACTTCTCACACAAATATCTCGATAAATCTCCGCACAGTATTTTATACAAGTCGATGCAATCCTCGCGTAAGTAATTCCAATCGAACCGTAAAGGCCTCCTCGTTTCGCATCGCTGAAACGAGGCGGATAATAATTTTCAAACGATCCCCCGGATGATTTCTAAACGACATCCAATCCCAGAATCCTGGGCGAGATTGCTCGGAAGCGAGAAAGGCGCGACGCGTGGTTCGCAGGGTCAAACGAAGCGTTGATTCCAAATCGGGGTGCCGATTAAAATGCTGACAAATTGAGTATTAATGCCCATCTGGCCGCTGCCAATTGTTATTAATTACCGATATTGAGGCTCCACCTCCAATTGAGCCTCGTTTCTGCGCCCGTTCCCATACCCTGGGATTTGTCAGCAGCACGCCTCGTCCTCGCAGCCATTCGGTAAGGTCACGGTCGCGACGAACCTCGCGGATTTCAATCCGATTCCCAGAAATGCCGCTGGAAAAGCACGCGAGTTGCTTCTGCTTTTTCTTCTTCTTCTTCTTCCTTTTTCTTTTTTTTTTTCATGAGTGGTACTTCGCGGATGTAACTTTGGATGGATAATGGTGTGGGTATTATTGTATTTATATGAATGTATATGAATGTTAGTGTATACGAATCGTTGATAGTGGTTTATAAGATATTATTGTGTGTAATCGTTGATAATGATCGTAAATAAATTGTGTAGTGTTGTTGGTAATGTTGTTAATTTTGATTGGTTAATTAAATCCTGTGGAGTGGATTATGTTTCTTCCTTCTCTCTTTCGTTAATCGTACTTCACGGATGTAACTTTGGATGGATAATAATATAAGTTTTATATTTTAAACTTATTTACATAACGACAAAAATAAGTTACAAATTTTATCTCAAGTATTATTATATATAAATATGGAATTATTTGCCAACCAGTCTGTGGAAGAAACTCTCCTTAATAACATCTTCAAATTTGATCAATCCATAACATCCTACAATTTTCCACAGACCTATAGCGAATAATTAAATCCCATTGCTAGCGAATTAGGAAGACATTAAAAACATCCCCTAAAAAAAACCCAAAGATATTCCAATAATATTCACCTATATTTAACAAGAGAACTACGAAAACTTCTCCATGTATCTTTACATCGCCTTCACCACCAAGAAATAATAGGCTAGAATGAAAAACAAGTCGAAGAGAAACGTTGCCAGCGTTTTATCGAAGTCGCAGAATCTTCGATTGGAGGCTTATTAATCGATTTGCCGAGCTAATTCCCCCAGGCGGAAGCCGATAAGGGGATTAAAGGGCAGAGGAGCGAAAAGGTGGGGAATAAGGCGCAGGATTTGGGTTTTGAGAGGTCGTGTGATCGGGGACGATCGATGAACCCCGAGAAAACTGGTGCCAGGAAGGGGCTGTCGCCCTGAGGACTTCGAAGGAGGACAACGCCGGGTCACGTGAGGCTATTACCTTTTGGATCCTTGGATAAAATCCTCTGGAGAAATTGAACTTTAAGAAAAGCTCCGATGACCAATTTTAAAGGAAACTCTAAGGATGGTTCTGAAAGCATTTTTTGGACCGAATTGTGAAGGAGGTTCTTCTTGGTGAGGGAGAAACTGAACTCGAAGAATTCTGCGAAGAAATTTCTGCAGGATTCTCTGAAGAAATTTTGGAAGCAACTGGTCGCGTGATCTCCTATGTAATTGTAATTAAATTAGTCGAGTAGCCCGAGCGGCTCAATTGTTTCGAAGTATTGCTCGTAGACGTCTTGCTCGGTTTCAATTAATAATATTCGATGATGCGGTCATAAGGAGCAATGATAATCGTTGCAATGATTCAATTGTTTTTCCATGCCTTATTATGGGATGTCCCAAATTCAGGCAAGAAGTAATTTTAATAGCAAACGCGCGTTAATAAAAAAATGCAAAGTTCATAATTAAAAGTTGGAGACTTTAATTCTTCTTAAATCAAAGTATACAGTACAAGCTTACATATGAATAGCACGTATGCTTTCTCGAAATTTTCAAGTCTTGCGTGAATTTTAGGTAAGACCGGGCAAAGTGCTGTATACAAAAAAAATATACAATGCTCCCTAACTATCGATGAAAATAATCATCTCAGACACCAACCAGCAATGCATACTCATATACTATACCATTATCACGACTATCGAAGCTCGATTCCAACACCAAAAGCTCTATTCACTCAGAGCCCTCCAGGGGACACCCAAGAAGGCCTTCCTTTTCGGATACTCGCATAATTGGCAACCGCGACGCCGCCGAATTGAAGAGGCCAAGGAGACAATCGACCTCTAAAGCGATCCAGAGCTGGACGTCACATTTCTTATTGATATTAACGGAATTTCGCGGCCGGGCGATGCCTTCTTAAATGCCGCCTTCTTAAATGGCGGCGGTGCCCTTTGGCCGATTTGGCGGCACAGTTCGGGCCACGTTCGCGTCGATGTATTGGCTCACCTACGAGGCGCTCCGAGTTCGAATTCCCCGATGATGATGTCACGATTCGTATTGACCGCGCCGTGCCCCGTGGGAGCATCCAGAGGCGCACGTGACCCGGGGGAGAATATTGGCTTTGCGACCGTCCGAAAATTCCAGGCCTCGTTATCAACGCCTCAACCGACGCCGCTTTTTGGACACACTCGCCTGGACCGCGGCTGAGCTTTGGAAAGGCAGGTCGAGGGCTGTTCTTGGGGAATTTTGGGGATTTTTTAGCGATACTGGATTTTGGAGGCACTCTAGTGGAACGTGTGTAGTGTTTGAAGAGGGGGCTCAAGGGATATACTTAGGTGTTTCTGGGATTTTTCATTAATTCCAGGTTTTGGATATAGTTCAGTAGATTTGTGTAATCTTTGAGAATGGAAGCTAAGGGATGTTCCTGAGGAGTTTCTGGAATTTTTAATTAACTCCGGTGTTTGGATATTTTCGAGTAGGTTTGTGTATAATCGTTGAGAACGGATGCAAGATTTTAGAGGCACTATGGTGAAAAAATCTCAAACCTCAACCATTATAAGATCCTCCAATCTTTCTCAAAAATAACTATCTAATCACTTCGAATAATCGAGTTACTCTCTCGTTAAAATAAACCATCAGTTACCTAAATCAATCACCTAAAATAAATGAATCAGTTCCCCAGATCAATCACCCAAAATAAATTAATCAATTCCCCATAAATAAGGAAAACATTAAATACCTCAAGACACCGCCTCAACAAACCCATCTTTTCTCCCCCAGTCTTTCTCGCTAACTGGACACTCTTCAGACGTATTTTGGATAGCAGGTATATCTCCAAGGAGGATATAGAAGAAACGTAAGGAGAGCATGGAGGAATAGTAGGTCAGTAAACGGCGATCGATAGTGGCGCCGAGGACGAAGGGACGAGGAGAATCCTAGCTTGCATAATGGGATTACTCCAATGATAATCGATACGCCAAAGCCACGATCCGATGCACGCTATGCTATAAGTCCTTCAAGTCCTCCGCGAGTTACGCGAGGACTATCATTTCAGACCTAGCATGAACAGACGATCAGACCTAGCATGAAACAACGAGCCCCCCTCTGTTTGCCTTGGATAAAAAGTCGTCGCGATTTTATTCGCGGTTTCATCGAGAAAATGACGGAAGGCAAGGAGGAGAAACTTTGAAAATAAATAAGAAACGTCGTGGAATACTGGTTTTGATCGAAGACTTCGTGAATTTCTATTATAAGGTACAACTTATACCTGATTTCCTTTTGAATATCCAAGTTTTGCTAAGCGATTTATTAATAATAACTATATATAAAATCACGCATAGTGGCGCGTGTAAAAAGAATTCTAAACTTCGTAAGTGATCATCGAATAAAAATATAAAACAAATTATAACATACACACACAAAGTGTATATTAAATCACAAAATGCATATAAAAAAAAATTCTAAAGTTTGTAAATGATTTTATATATATACATAAACTATATTCAACGATCGTTTACGATCTTTAAAATTTTTTCTTATACCTATCATTACGCGTGAATTCGCATATACCTTTATATTTATAATATCACATTTATTTTTGTAATATCAATTTATAATATACCTTTTATATCAATAATATAAACCCACGGTACAATTATCCACCCGCCTTGTCCCTCAAAACCACTCCTCGCCCTCCTTTTGGGACCTCATTACAGGACAAAAGAGCCAATGGATAAGCCTGGAAATTCGATCGAAGCGCGACGGGAGGAAGATGAAGAAAGAATCGAGGAAGACATCGACGACAGGGGCGAGAAGGAAGGTGTAAGGAACGCTGTGGCGGTCGAGCAAAGTCAACGCCCTGCTGGCTCGATGCTCGCTGCATTATGCAACCCTCCCGACCGAGCAGTCGTAGCACCCGCCGCCACCCCCTACGACGGCCACCCCCGACGGCTCTGGCAACGTCACGATCGCATGCCCGCCTGGAACAACCTCTCCTACCCGGCTTCGAATCAGTGCGGACTTCGTGCCGGCCTTTGGAGAGGCATGGCGATCAACGAGCCGCGATAATCGAAGTTCGGACATTTTCTGGTAATTCTGGATTAGCTGCAGGATCGAGCTGGCTATAAGGTTGAAGGGGGGTTGAGCAGGGATTTTATTGCTGATTTAAGTGATTAGGGTTGGATATGGGGGTGGTTGTTGGTTTAAAAGCGCGAGGAGAGGATTGTGTGTTGAGTTAAATGTTAATTTTATTATCGATTTGAGTAATTGCGTGGCTCGATTATCGAATGATTCCTGGATTGTGATATTAAATTTAATTGATATTGGAGAATTGTAAAGTGCATGGTGTTTCCGCTTTGAATTCGTATGATTCGTGGGCGCACGCTGCATTAAATAAGTGCGATGAAAATGAGGATGATAGGAAGCTCTCTCATATTAACTCTACTATTTTCTGATAATTCCATTAATCTTTCAATCTCGCAATTTTATTCTATTTATATTAACTCCATTATTTTCTAATAATTCCATTAATCTCTCAATCTCACAATTTTATTCTATTTATATTAACTCCACTATTTTCTAATAATTCCATCAATCCTTTGATCTCATAATTCTATTAATCCCAATCATTTCGATGATTCTCAATCTTTCATCGCTCACATACTTTGCACCAAGAGTCTATGTCGGGACCGCGGCGCTTAAGAAATGCCTCGCTATCGCCTTATTTTCCTCGAGGTAAAAAAGCGCCCTCCTGACGAGGTTAACGGGGGGGGAAATAAAAAAGGAATTAAGTCGGCACAGGCGTCGAGGGGTGTGGAAAATGCGGAGCTCTTAGGAGGCACATGGCCGAAGTACCAGCCGTGACACCAGCTGTCAAACGCCATCCGCGTAATGACTACCGACACCATCGTCGCTATCTCTATTCTCTCTCTTTCTCACACACTCTCCCTCTCTCTCTCTCTCTCTCTCTCTCTCTCTCTCTTTCTCTCTGCCTCCTTCCCCTTCCATCCTCCTCGACTCCTCGAGCGCCAACGAGCTTCTTCGCAGGTGTCCAACTCGAATTTGCCAAGTGGAAAGACAAAGTGTGTATACGGCACACGCAGATTTATAATATATGAATTAAGTTGGATATAGAGGGTTTAAGAGTAATTAATCAGTTTTCAAGATTTGTGAATTTGATTGTGATTAATCAACCCTTTGCTTGTGAATTGATCTTAGTACAGTGAGCGAATGCTGATGGTGGATGATCTTCTTTAAGCAATAATTCGAATAATTTCGAGATCTTTCACTTTGTTTAAGTATATAACGCGTGATTTATCCAAAGATAAATATCCCATCGAGCGAAACAAAGGTTCAATCGTGAATTAATGATGAAGCATAAAGTTGAGACAAATTTCGAGTCTAAAAATTAAGAGTTTCTGAGAGAAGTACTGCGAGAGAGACGTGAAAAACGTGAATCTTCATCTCTCAATCCTGCTATTTCCAGTTGCTAACTTATATGCTTGACTCGAATCGACAGCTCGCTCTCTGTCCGCGTCGTCGATCCACGCTGCTTGCCTCGCTTCGTGTAATTAATAATAGTATAGAGAAGGAGGAAGAGAGTTCAGGGTCAGGTTCGTCGAAATCGAAGAAGGCTCCCTGCTTTATGTCGGTTAAGGGCTGAATCGCATACCCTGAGGATCTATAGGTATCGCTTTATAATACTCGAGGCGCACGACTGGTATCTGTACAGCTGGAAGATTTGTTGTGAATAAAAATATCCCTGCATTGTGATCTTTGGAGACTCGAAGTTCTTTACGTTATTACATATAGTATTTATTAATTATTGTATATGTAATTATTGATTACTTTAAATTATTAATTATCTTTTAACTATTTATGTATATGATATTATATACATAATATTTATGCTGGAATCTTGATATGAATCTATATTAGATCGATGATCGTATAATAATATTATTAATATTTTAATATATTATATGTTAATATTTTGCTCTTCGTGTTATATGCGAATATTGGTGGGAATGATAATGCACCGTTTAACAGTACGACACTAATATAATATCACTGTAAAAGACACTTGGAGTTTTAGTAAATTTTAGTGCCAATGTTACTTTGCTCAGTATTTTCTTGTCGATTAAGATTGATAACTTCAAGCGAAAAAAGTTCATACGAATGTTGAACACTAAAGGATTTTGATTAATAACCGGTGCCTACTGTACAAAACACCTGTCACTAAGAAAACCCATCTTTCTCGAACCCAAGGAAACTTTTGCAACAATCAAATATTAAACAATCTGCTCCATTATACAAACAATATCCAAACATCAAGTCTCACAAATATCACTCCATCAACATCCTTCCACAGGAGCCTCCAACACTCCACCACCGCGCGGTTCATCCATTTACCAAATCAGCCACTGATTTCGCGACAACCAAACATCACAACCTGCTCCATCATGCAAACAATATCCAAACATCAAGTCACACAAATATCACTCCATCAACATCCTTCCACAGGAGCCTCCAACACTCCACCACCGCGCGGTTCATCCATTTACCAAATCAGCCACTGATTTCGCGACAACCAAACATCACAAACTCATCATACAAACAATATCCAAACATCAAGTCTCACAAATATCACTCCATCAACATCCTTCCACAGGAGCCTCCAACACTCCACCATCGCGCGGTTCATCCATTTACCAAATCAGCCACTGATTTCGTGACAACCAAACATCACAACCTGCTCCATCATACAAACAATATCCAAACATCAAGTCTCACAAATATCACTCCATCAACATCCTTCCACAGGAGCCTCCAACACTCCACCACCGCGCGGTTTATCGATTCGCCAAATGAGCCGCTGATTTTTGCGGCAGGAGCCGAGAAAGCGGCGGGGCGGGCGCAGCGACACGCTCGAGGGTGAAGTGTTTCGATAATGACGGGGCGGATTTCCCGCGTGAGCACGTATCGAGGATGATAGGAAGGATGCAAAGGACTCAAGGGTCGGGATGCGTCCCGAAATCGTGCCGTGGGAAGCGGCTCCTTGTCTTCCGTGCAGGCGCGCGCGCGAGGGGCAGGATGGAGGGTGGAAGAGCACCACGTCATTCCACCCTCCTAGCCTCCTGTCCACCCCCTCCCGAGCCCTGCGCCACCCCCAAGCGGCCTTCTGCAATCTCCAGCGGACGAAACTTTGGGGCTACGTAAATTCTCGGCTGGCGTGACCCGTGTAAGTTAGCGGAGGATCGTTTTTGTGCTTCGAAGATCTATTAGCCACCCTGTATACGCTTGGTATATACGTGGTTCTTGTAGTTTGGATACTGGAGGAATTGTTTATATTAGAGTGTATATTTTTATATTGGAAGAAGCGAGGAATAGTCGTTTTTCCAGGATTAAATTAGTTCTTCGATCCTGCGTATTTATATTCGAGGAAGTACGAAATTCATGTCACGCTTTTCGTACATATGGAGTGTGCATTATGGAAATTATTTTTTCGAGCGCATTGTGCAATTTCTTTACACGCGATTCGCTATACTCAGTCGACTTATAAGACAGGGAGGTATAGATCCTTGATACGATCGAAAAGAATAACCGTCGAGGTTTTATGGACGCTTCCACTCAATATCCATCGACCATCGTCTCCTTGCTCGCGCGATAAATAAATCGGAGAGCTACACGCTTCGCATGGAATCCCACATTTCCACTTCGCAAACTTTAAAGTAAGTTGAGGAAAATTAAGGAGAATCGAATAAACAAATCCAGTAAGATGAGAATCAATGGGAATCGAACAAATAAATTAATCAAATACACTGCTCTGGTGGAGTAAGAATATTTTACTTATAGAATATAAAATATTTTTGTTCAAGAATATATGATATCGCACAGAAATATAAGCATCGATATAAGCCTGACATTTGCTACATATAAATATACCCAATGATCCGGATAAGACAATTTACCAATAAAACCTAAAAATCTAATAAAATCTAATAAAAAATCTAAATAAATCTAAAAAAAATCTAATAAAATCACTAAAGGAGACATTTTCTAAATTATCCGATAATCGCATTTGCGTAAAGCATGTTTGCATGAATGAGGAACCGCGAGTCTTACGCGAGTGCAGTGCCGAAAATACATAGCGCATATATATACATCGTTTGCACCGTCAACGCAATAGTCATCGCGAATGTCTCGCGGATCGAATGCGGAAACTTCGTTCGACTTGGACCAATGTCGCCCAAAAATAACCTGGAAACGATTATAGCACCCTGCAAATTCGTACGACACTCGAATATGAATATGAATATCGATATGAGTATAAATGTGAATGCGAATATTCGCTTGGAACGATTGCACGAAAGTGAGACGTTTATATTGTTTTATAATTGTTTATCTTTATGTTTTAGCATTGTTTTTTATTATGTTAATGTACCTGTATGATTTATTTAATATAGATCTTTATATTAAGCGTTGTAATAAATATATTGAAATAAATAAATGGAAGGAGTATATTAAAGGTAACCTTAGGGTTTTGAGACCAGAACTAATTTTTTGGAAGGTCGAGTGTCTTTGTTGGACGAACGATTATGGCTTGAAATAATCAGTAAGCGTGCGCGGATATTCGGTTTAATTAATCTTTCGAAATTGTCAGACTGTAGTATTACGTGCACCAACATAATCTGTCTCCCATTAATTATAAGGATACGATCGACTATCTTTATGAACCCAACGATCAATCAATAAATAATCAAAGACACCAATAAACTTCCCAAAATCATAAAACGATAAAATCAGTAGCTTCGATGACTTCAAACCAACAATTGTCCTCTCAAAAGATCGACTATCTTTATAACCCCAACGATCAATCAATAAATAATCAAAACCACCAATAAATTTCCAAGATCACAAAACCACAAAATCAGTAGCTTCAATAATTTCAAACCAACAACATCTTTCTCAAAAGATCAAACATCTTCGTTGAACCAATAAATGTAATCTAAGATAATCAAAGACCCGGAATCGAGGCAAACAGACCTTCCTTCCTTCATCGCAACCAGGCTGCTCCGCTGGTCCTAATTAAATCTCGTGGAAAAGGCACGCACTGGCGGCGCACGGGGGAAAATGCGTATCGATTTCCCGTCGAAGCTACGATCTAATTTACCGCGAGGCAAAATCGGAAAACTGGCCTGTGCCTCAGGAGGCAGAGATTGGGGGACGTTGATAGTCTCTGACTCACCCTCGCTGCCAAGAATTATGGCCGTCGTATGTTCGGTTTCTCTGGACTTCTTCCTTCTCTCTCTCTCTCTCTCTCTCTCTTTCCTCGTTCCTCTCGAAAACACAGGCTTTCGACTAGGTGTTTCGTGTTTTATCCCTAAATCGAAACGAATCGAAAGGAAAAAATTTCGCGAGGTTCTCTCCGAAGCGCTTTAGTTTAGATTCTTGGACAGTGGAAATGCCGACGACTGTTCGGACGTGTTTGGATGTATTTAAATGAGAAGATGGAAGAGGTTCTAGCGGATATTATCGTGGATATAATGTGGTGGAATAGAGTGCCGATTTTAAGCGACGGGGAAAAGCTCATTCGCAAGACGAATTGTGAGGAGGTAAAAGTGGATACACCGTGGAAGGCCACGGGCGCTTGTGAAGTCTAGGTGGCTCTAGGTTCGATCGATAGAGATGAAGAAGAATTCTCGCACGACAAAGTGTTTTTGTGCACGGATCATTTTCATGCAGAGAATCAATTTTTGCGCTAGAGAAGTTCCGTGTGAAGCTCGACTTCGATGTAGAAAGCGATTATTGAAATTCGTAAGGAGTGTTAATGAACAAGTAAGGAATTTTCGTATAGAGATTTTTATCTAGAAAAGTATTTCCACCCGAAGAATAATTCTTGCATAGAGCAAACTTCAAAGTAATTCTCACGTAGAAACGGATTTTCACAGAAAACATAATTTTCACGTGGAAATGAATTTCGCACGGACAATAATTTCCACGTGCAGAAATGTTTTGTACCAATATTTTCACGCAGAGACGAATTTTCCCACACAGCATAACTTCTACGTAATAAATCCATTTCTCGCCGACAAAAATTCCCACCAACGGAAAAGTCTCGCACCAATATTTTCACGTAGGGACGAATTTCCCGCAGACCATAATTTTCATACGAAAAAATCACTTTCGCACAGACAAAAATGCCCACCCACGGAAAAGCTTCGTAGCAACATTTTCACGCGGACAGGGCTCTCCCCAGGCGCTCACCCTGACAATTTCCTCGACCTCTTCCCCTTAAGTTCCAATTCCAGATACGACTTTACGCAGCTCGAAGTCGAGGCTTTCCGCCGGATTAAGGCGGCTTCTCTCCATCCCGCGAGGCCTCAGAAAATATCCCAGAAGATCACGGCTAGATACTAAGAGGCTGCGAGAAAACCAGCGAGAGAGAGAGAGAGAGAGAGAGATAGAAAAATGGAGACAGAAAGGAAGAGTGAATCCTCGACTCACGATATCAGCCAGCAGACGAGGGAGTCTGGTTTCTCTTCGAAAGCATCTAAATTTAAGAAGTGGCACCACCACCAGCGCTTCCGCCGATTCCGCTTCCTCGTAAATCCGAGCGGGAAAAATAGATAAAGGGAGAGCGTGGCTGAGGGGGGATAAGGATGGAAGTGTTCCACCAAAGTTTTTTTGGCCGCGTAACGGTTTTAACGCGTTCGCCGCAGGGAGGCGGAACAGAGATTCCAACGGAGACGCGCCCGTGGAATTTCTGCGAAATACACTGCAGAGGATCCACGTGCAGTACAAGGGCTTGTTTCCAGTATCGTTAAATCTACCTTATTTTACGGAGGTATTTATGTATATCGCAAGTGTGCTTGAAGAGAAAGGGCGTTAACTCGTGATTTATTATTATTTTTGGGAAGCTCGCTTTTCTGAATATTCCTGAATATTCCTGTGTACTGCATATATCCGTACACCTGCTCAGAATTATATATATATATATTGAAACACCTGCTCCTTGCAAGCGATCCTCAATAGCAACAAACGCACCAATCGTCTAATTATACCTCTTCGATCAATTCATTAGCCTTTCTCAAGTCGATCGACACACACCTCGCATCCTCCTCTTCCCCAACTCTTATCCAACCAATTAACCGCGGAATTGATCGAGGAACGTAATGCAGGAATGAAACGCGGAATGATTTTATCATAGATCTAAAGTAAAGCAAGGAAGGATCACATTTGTATTCGATAAGACATCGGTTTTTCTGCAATTAACAAGTTCTCGCGATAAAAGATCATTGTTTATTTTACACCACGAGTATAAGGGTGAACCGCGTGGAAAGAAGATTTAGGACTGGCGCGTATACACGTCGTACGCAATTGACACTTGAACTACCAAACCAGTCAAAACGACTTGTCAGTCGTTTCTTTAAAAAATCGCAGTACTTAATAACCATGTATTTTTTTAGATTTTCCATGATCTTCCCGCAGTATTTGGATCATCATTTTGATTTACCAAAATCTCCTTCTATTCCCCCCTTTTTTTCAAGATATATATGGTGTTCTAAATATTCCCAGGAAGTGGCTGGTAGTTCCAGTGTTAACTGGTTAACCCGAGGATGAAAAAACAGTCGCTTCGACTTGGCTGCAGCGCGAAATCGAAGGTTCGAATTGACCAAAGCGCACGACGGAGGCTCTCGTCGCGAGGCTCTCCCTCGGATGGGAAGTCTGCAAGGGGAGGAGATGTAAGGGGGATGGAGGAGCGGCGAGAGGGGCTGCATGCGAAAAAATACTCTCTTGGCACTTGGCATCGGCAGACGACGAGGTAAATAGCGTGCGTGGGTGCGGCTCGGAGATGTCTACGGGCCACACGCCACGTTTTCACGTTTTCGCCACGAGTCAGCGGCGTATCGAGAGGAAAGGGCCTTCTTCTCTCTCTCTCTTTCTCCGTCTCTCTGTCTCTCTCTCTCTCTGTCTGTCTCCTCCTCTGCGCTTATTCTACCTTGGAGCGATTATGTTGGGGAATACGTGTATATTTCTTTTGCTCATTCTTTTTCTTTCATTTTTTGTGATGGTTCCTATGCCTTTTTTGTGTCTTATTTCTTTATGATTGTTTTATCTCGAGGAGAATATGTTGGGGGATTTGTGTAAGGAGTATAAGGAGTAAACGAATTATTATTTTCATATTTTCTTCTTGCTTTCGAGCGATTATGTTAGAGAATTTGTGCAAGGAGTAGCGTGATGATACGAGCTTTTTAATGAAACATTATTTCCTTCTTTCCACTTATTCCACCTTGAGGAGATTATGTTAAGGAAATATGTTCGTGGAGTAATTAATGTGTACAACGAATAAAAATCGTGTTAATCGTGTAATTCGAAATTGGTGGATGCTTCTGCTTTAAATTACCTACTCCTCCATCGCTCATTCATCCTAAGCTATCTACCCTACGAATAAAAAAAGTCCAATTCCATTCGAACCAAGAATCGCACCTCCAACCTTCTTATCTAACATATAAATAAGTCAACAATTTTCCTTCATCCCCCTTTTCCATTCACACACATTTAAAATCCCCTTTTTCCTCCTCTTTTCATTCACATATACTCAACACACACGAATACGCCATTCGCGGTTCCCGCATTGATCTTCCTTCGATTCTCGAACTTTTCACTTTCCAAACGCTCCAATTTCGAAGCTGCGGCGCCAGGCCTTCGAAATGCCTCCTCCCCTTTTTTTTCCCCTCGAACAAGGGATAGAGGAGCGCATTCTGGCCGATCGTAATTACGAGAAAAGGCCTGGATGTGATTACGAAAGAGGCGCGAGGAGGGGCGAGGAAGAGCGGCAAAACTCGCGTAACGCTTTCGTCGAGACTGGATTTTGGCGCATTGCGTCACGTTCACTACGGTTAAGCTTTGTACTTCAGGACTGGCCGAAGAATGAAACTTCGGGACGAAAATACGACGAGGCAGCTTCGTTTCAACGAGTCTCGCCGGATTCTTTTTCACGCCCAGAAGCGCGATTCGCCCTGCTAATTCGTGGATGGGATAAGCGGCCGGAGCTCAGCGCATTGGTTGCTTTTTAATTAATCATGGGAGAGGACGATTGGAGGAAGTATTGGAGAATCGAGATTGTACTTGTAAATTAATTTAATATCCTATAGAGATCTGGTGCTCTTGAATCGACTAGGGATATTAATTACGAATTAATTACGAGTTCGTTAAGTTAATTATGAATTAAGCTGCCTTTTGGATCGTCGATGGCGATGGAAATCTTGTTATTTAATTAATATTAGACACTTCCTTAAATAATATGTTTACTGTTAAAATATTACTTTCTCCTGCTCCATGAATAATTAGTCTTAATCGTAAAAATCCAGATTTACTCGATTGCGATTCATTCCATAGGATGAATGTGGATTACGTAATTGTATTACGCAATGTGCCTCCTGCGTATACCTTTGTGATATTAGATTTTTCCTATTATACGTATTTATTGGAAATACTCGAGCTTTTCAGGCCACGTGAAACCGCGAGTTAAAGCTGATATTTCATAGAGGAAGATTTTATATTTTTCAGGGAAATCGTTGACTTTGGGGAGTTGATTTAATCGTAAGTTCCTCGATCGCGGAATTACCTGCAGAAGCCGCGACGCAGAATAATTTGACACCCTATACTAGTCTATCGGCCACGCAGTGGGCTTTCATCGAACGCATACGCGGGTTCATCGTCCCCAAAGGGTTAAACGTTTCAGTGTCGAGCAACGCTTCTCTCGTTTTCGCGCAAAAAAGTCCCAGCTTCGAATACGAAGCCCGCATTATGAAGTAAACCTGAAAAGAAACTAGAATCTCTCATCCAGAATGGATAAACAGCGATCGTCAGTTTTCCAAAGTGTTTCAACTATCGATTCCCTAATTTCAGATATTAATACCCGCTATTATATAGATCGATATTAATCTCATCCTCGCGTAAAAGAATCTCACCTTCGAACAACAAGAATAAGATCGCGAAGTCGAAAGGAAAAAACCAGAGTCTCTCATCCAAAATAGAAAAACCGCGATAGAAGTTCTCTAAAGCGACTATCCAAGTTTCTAAATATATCATCCATATTCTACAACAAACGTCTCCAAGTCCATCATCCAATTCCAGTGTCCCTTCGATCGAATTATCATTAAAAGATACTAAAATACAGAAACAATCATCGAAGCGAGTCCCAAGCTAAAAAAATGATTCCAGCCGTTAAATCCAGAGGCACCTTAACACTGTACCGACTCTCGAGGCGCCATCGTCGTCGCTTTTCGTCGCTTCAACTTCGCATCGAAAGTGCGACATCTCTGTCCGAAAATATTCGACACGGTGACCATGGCCACGAAGATCGTCCCACTCATCTACACTCGTAGAATATAATTCGGGCCACTAGTTCCAGACCACTATAAATTACGCGGGCCAGAGTCGCTGCTCAGACCGGCGAAGAAAGCTGAAGCAAGGCGGTGACTACATTCTACGCCAGACAGACCGACACGAAGACATAACAACCGACATTCTGATACAAAAACAGATGCAATAGGTCTGCTCGAAAATATTCGACGATCGCTCCTGGCCAGACGCGACGGTTTCGGAAGGCAGAGGCGATTATTGGAAAGAGAAGGAGTGCAGTTGGGATGTCGCGAGGTGATTTGGTGCGCTGATTATTTCCAGCGAAGCGACGCTTTGGTTGTGACGCGAATTTCACCAATTCATTATCGCTGTTTGTTTGATAAGGAAAGGAATAGGGTTGTTTTTGTGAAAAGGTGTATCGAAGGGTGGTTGATTTTGGTTAAATGCAGTAGTAATTGTTGGATGCGGTTAATACAATGTTTATCATCCTGACTGTACTGTAGATTGATATATAGAATATTTAAAATAATGTTATATCAAGAATATGAAGTATAATGTAAAATAATGTATGGAGCGACGGGAGACCTAAAATATTCAGAATAACGCGATATCTGTAATATTTATATTAGTTGCATATATCTATATGGATATATGGTATATTATATCTATTTCTCTTCCCCTATTTCCATCCCTACAACATTCAAAACATTTTTCCACAAATCCCTTCTACACCTATTCTTTTCGAACCTATCCATCGCGCAAGAACAGAATCAATCGCACGATCCAAACCCAAGATGACAACCTAAAATCACACAGGATCACACAAGATCCTATGTATCGTATTCTGTATTATAACAAGTCACACCCAGGACTCAAATCACCTTAAAAAAACCCCGAAGAACAATCTAAAATCACACAGGATCACACAAGATCCTATGTGTGGTATTCTATATTATAACAATTCACAGCCAGGACTCAAATTGCCCCAAGAAACCCTAGAAGAACAACCTAAAATCACACAGAATCACACAAGATCCTATGTGTGGTATTCTATATTATAACAATTCACAGCCAGGACTCAAATCACCCTAAGAAACCCTAGAAGAACAACCTAAAATCGCACAGGATCACGCAAGATCCTATATATCGTATTCCGTATTATAACAATTCACACCCAGCCATGAAATCCCCTCAAGAAAGCCCAGAAGAACAACCTAAAATCGCACAGGATCACCATGATCCTATGCATCGTATTCCGTATTATAACAAATCACACCCAGCCATGAAATCCCCTCAAGAAAGCCCAGAAGAACAACCTAAAATCGCACAGGATCACCATGATCCTATGCATCGTATTCCGTATTATAACAAATCACACCCAGCCATGAAATCCCCTCAAGAAAGCCCAGAAGAACAACCTAAAATCGCACAGGATCACGCAAGATCCTATGTAAAATACAGCAATTCACAGCCGGCCATCGAATCCCCCCCCAAAAGACCCCCGGATAATCGAAACTATCAAGACTCACCCGGCGAGACAGCGAGCGCGAGGAAGGCGGCGGCGGTGGCGACGAGCAGTATCCTGAGCGCATTTCCGTCGGGTCGTCTCCTCCCTGGCCTCCGCGAGGCGCCGGCCGCCCGATGGTGGACGTCCAGGAGGACGTAGGCCTCCTCCCCGTCGAGGCCTGGCCTCGTGGCCCGTCGAGGCTCGCCGGCACTGCAGCCGCATTCATTCATGGCCCGCAGGAGCGACGAAGGCCGGCCTGCCACTCGTGGCTGCTGGGCTCGTCAGCGTATCCTCCTTGCCAAGGCCTCACCCTGGGACACGGGGGAGCCGCTGCTCCGAGGCATCGCCGCGTGGCGCGCGGATTACGAGAGCTGGGAGAGCCAAGGGTCGTTGGCTGGGGTCAAGGCAGCGCTGGAGCCATTCTAGGCTGATGCTTCGGGAGAGACTGTTGGCTGAGCTGGCTTTGCCTTGGCTTGGGGGTTGAAGGTGGCTCTCTAGGGGGGGTTACGAAGGCTGGTGCTCGTTGGCTGGGTCTTAAGGCTGCGCTGGAGTCATTATAGGGTGACTGGAGTCATTGGAGAGGTGATGGTTGAGGAGAGACCGATGGATGAATTGGTTTTATCCTTGGCTTGGGTGTTGAAACTGGTGCTGGTTGGTTGGGAGTGTGTCAAGGTGGTGCTGGATGCATTCGAGTTAGGGGAGTCTTGAAGGTGGTCCTGAGGGGGTTGATGAGGGAGGATTGAGGTTTTATTGGCTGGGTGCTTTGGTCGGGGATTAAAGGAGCGCTGGATGCATTTTAGAGGTGCACTTCTCGAGGTGGTTGGTTTTGGCTCTTGGGGATGATCCTCGTTTGAGTATCGAGGTTTTTATCGGACTTTTGTGATCTGGAGTTTGTCGTTCCCTTTTGGGGATTGTGGGGTTGGTAGGGTGGGATCGTGTCAAGGGAGCGCTGGATGCATTCTATCACAGTGGCCGATGATACACCGAGGATCGTCCCTTGGAATTGTTGGCTTTGTCCCTCTCTTCCTTTCAGCCGATCTTCGCGATTGGAAGCTCGTTTCCTTCGGTCTGATCGACGAGAACCAAGAGATATTTACTTATCGATACCTCTAAGCCGAGTTTTCCGATCAAAAACAGCTGTTCTTCTTCGAAATCCTCGATTCAAAAGAACACTCTCGACAGTAGCGACCGCGTCTTCAACGCGACTAGGATCGTCTCTTCGAGAAATCAATCTTTCCCCTCTTCAAGATAATCTTCAGGATTAGAAGTGAATTTCCTCGAATTCGAGCAAGAAAAATCCAACGATCTTTGCCCAAGAAGTCTCTTCTAATCGACTACTTGTTGTCCTTTCCTCGAGTCCTCCCTCCAAAGGGTCGCCATTGACAGTAGGGACACTGTGTCAAGGGAGCGCTCTATTCTCTCTCCTCCTGGATATTAATACACGCTCTCTTCGAAAACTCGAGTTCTTTTAATACCCTCTTAAAGACGATCTCCCCGATTCGAACTTTAACTCCCTCGAGGAGGAGGACGATATCTGTTAATCGATCCTCGCGGCACGATTCCAAGTCCCTCGTCCTTTTCCAAGTCCCTCCTCCCGGTCCTCTCGTTATTCTTGGTACTGACCAGCCAAATCCTCGATCAGGAGGGCTGCTCTGACAGTGGGGACTGTGTCAAGGGAGCACCGCCTCCATCTCAGTCTCGTGGCGGATATTAATAAACCGCGGGGTGTCTCTTCGAAAGCCCTCCTCCTTTTTCCTCTTTTTCTTCCTCTGCGCTGTCTCGAAGGTGAGTCTCCCGTCTGGAAGTCCCTCCCGGCGGCGTTGGTGTTAGATATTAATACACCGTCGAGTCTCTCGACCTTTTTTCTCCTCCGCTCCTCGAGGAGCGATTTCTGCGATCGGAAGCCTCCTCCAGGGGATTTCGAGAGACGATGCCGATGCTGATGATGATGATCTCCCGATCGGAGGTTCGTTGTCCTTCTAGGAGGCTCCTTAGTCTCGATTGCTCGCGGGCTACTCTCCTTCGTTGTCTCGTTCGAGCTCTCTCTCGAGCTCGCGCTGATTATTAATGGCTCGAGGACGCGCGGACTTTTTCTCGAGTCAGGGATGCTGCTTCGATGCTCCTGGGGTTCTGAGGCACTGACAGCTTCCTCACACCTGGATTATGCGGTTTACGCGAACTTCGATCACCCGCTGATGCTCGAGGATAGAGTTCTATAGAGTTTCGAGCATTATCTTGGAGGAGAAACTTCTTTCTCGGTGATCGATAGGGTTTTCACTTAGGCCTCACTCGTTGATCGGCTTCTGGTTTTGAGTCTCGAGGTTTTTCACTTAGGCCGCACACGCGGATCTTGGTTTTCTCGCGAATGTCTCACTAGGTACGCGCGGAACTCGTCGATACGGACCCTCTCGCGTGCACGTAGGCCTCCCTTGGTAGGAATATCTCTTACACCCTGCGCCGCGAATGCCAGTCTCTTCGGCCACAACTCGCTTCGATCCGAATACCTCTCGAATGCGAAGCTCGATTTTCTCACGCGCACCTCACCCGATTTCTCCTCCTCTCTCACCTCGAGCGAGAGCTCTTGCGAATTTCCTCACCCACTTCCCTCGGCCAGGCCTGGCTCGATGAGTCTGTCCTTTTATCAAACAGAAGGAGCCCGGAATTTGGCGCACGTTTCCTGTAACTCCCTTCCGCCTCACTTCGAACAAACCTCCCACTTTCCTCCCCAAATCCCTCTCCCAAAGGGGGGAAGAAACCTGGTTTTCCAACCTTCACTCGGGGTCTATAAAGTACGGACCTCCTTCTCTCACCCACTCCCCTCGCACTCAGTCCTCGCCCTCTTCCAACGCGAAGTAACCCGCTCGAATGTCCTCCTCTTCCTTCACTCGAACCCCCCTTTTTCATACGAACCTCCTCCTCCTCCTCCTCCTCCTCCTCCTCCTCTCAGTCACTTCCCTCACTCGTTCCTCTCTTCCTCCAGAAGGAACACCAATATCCCTTTCTTCCTTCCCTCGGACTCTCCTTCGTACGAGCCTCTCCCCCACTCCCCTCGCCCAGTCCTCGCCCAAAGTCCCTCTCCACCCCTCTCTCTCTCTCTCTCTCTCACTCTCTCTCTCTCGCTCACTCCCCTCTCTCTCTCTCACTCACCCTCTTTCTCTCTCTCTAATATATATATATGTATGTATATATATCTCTTTCTATCTCTATCTCTCTATCTCTCTATCCCTCTCTCTCCCTCCCTCTCTCTCCCTCTCTCTCTCTCTCTCTCTCACCAGGAAGAAACTCCGCGCACCTCGCCACTCCGGCGTTCCTCGCCGGTGGCGTGTCACTTGGTGGCCCCGATCGAAGATCCGGAGGTAAGGGCCGATGACCCTCGGCCAGGGGATGATCCGCGAGCACTCGACCACGCGCTACCCGCTTCAGGAGAGCAAGGGCCCGAACGGTGCGGCCTGAGCCGAGGGAGGGGCTCCCTTCCACCCTCCTTTCACTGCTGCTGCCTCCTCCTCCTCCTCCTCCTCCTCCTCCTCCACCTCCGCCTCCTCCTCCTCCTCCCCCTCCTCCTCCTCCTCCTCCTCCTCGCCCTCCGCCACCACCGCCTCCTCCTCCTCCGCCACCTCCTCCTCCTCCTCCACGGGAAAGCGACCGGCTCGTGCGTCCAGCGCGGCTGGACACTGCCACCGTCCGACAGGAAGTGTCGACTGGCACGAGGTGGGCTAAGCCTCTGCGAGGTTCTGCCAACCGCAGCAGCACCGGCGCCGGCAGCAGCACCGGCGGTGGTGGTAGCGGTGGCGGTAGTGGCAGCGGCTGCAGCTGGTGGTGCACCGGCGCACCGGGCTGCGCCTACTCCGCGAGGGGGGAGACGAGGTTCTTCCCCCTTGACGCTTGGGGAGTGGGGGCAGGGGGGGAGGTGGTCGATTGCTTTGAGCGATCGGCACGGGCGGTATTGTCGGTGTCTCGTTGCTTGGTTATTGCTTGGGTCCTTGCGGAGGGGGGGGGGTAGGATGGTGTTTTTTGAGAGAGGGTGGTTTTTGCTTGGGTGTTTGGGGGGGGGGTTGGTGGTTTTTGAGAGGGGGAAGGGGATTTTTGAGGTTTTGAGAGTGTTCTTGGGAGGGTTTGGTTTGGGTGCTTGGGGATGGTGTTTTTTATGAGAGGGAGGGGGGTGATGTGCGAGGTTTTGAGGGTGCTGTTGGTTGATTATTGCTTGGGTGGTTGGGGATGGTGTTTTTTGGGGGAGGGAATGGTGTCTTTGATTTTAAAGCTGTTGTTGATTGGTTTTCGGTTGGGTGTTTAATTTGGGTGGTTGAGGGTAGAGTTTTTGGGGCTGGGGAGGTGATGGGTGAGGTTTTGAGGGTGCTGTTGGTTGATTTTTGGTTGGGTGTTTGGTTTAGGTGGGTTGAGGATAGTGTTTTTTGGGGGAGGGTGTTTTTGGTACTGAGGGTGCTGTTGGTTGATTGTCGCTTGGGTGTTTCTTGGGAGGGTTTGATTAGTATGGTTAAAGACAGTATTTTTTAGTGGAAGAGGGGTGGTTTGAGAGTATGGTGCCTTGAATTTTGAGCCTCTTTATGCTGCTTAGTTTACGCGAGCTGAGAGATAGCGTTTCTCCCCCGAGGGTTCGTCGTCGATTACTTTAAGCGCCTGATATCCATACCATTCTCACTTGTCCCGCTGTTATTACTCCGTGAAAGATGAGCTTGTTTTTCCCGTTCCTGGAAAGAAACAAAGTTAGAAAAGAGATACGACAGTCGATTACTTAAAACAATCGCCACCTCTACTCCTCTAATTTACGTAAGCCCCAAACATTCCCTTATCCACCAAAACGAAGAGATAACCAATATAATCTCCATATAAACAACCATATTCGATTTTCAAACACAATCTCTCTCTCTTCCATCTCTTCTCCTCTCAAATAAAACCCACGATAAAAATCTGATGGTTCGGAGCCCAGCTTTAAAAGTAGGTCCTAGACCAAATGACCTTAGCAGTCGGTGCTGAAAAATAAATTAAAAAAAAAACCTCCCTATTATTGCTTCGATCACACGTAAATCAGGGATGAAAAAAGATCCTCCAGCAATCCTCGCGCCTCTTCTATCCTTCTCCTTTTTTTTCCACCGTGAAATCAAGGAGGAAGGAGGACGGAGAAGATAAAGACAGAAAAGGCACAAAGAGGAAGAAGGACAGAGAGGATAGAGACTGAAGAGACACGAAGAGCAAGAAGGACAGAGAGGATGGAGACAGAAGAGACACGAAGAAGAAGAAGGACAGAGACGAGGCCTGATAATCGGTCGACCAACTTTCTTATCGCCCTTTCCCCCCTGTCAGGAGAAAAGACCGCCTCCAGTTTACGATCGGAAAGGGAGGAGGACCTTTTATCCCCTTCTCGCCACCTCCACGTGCTCAGGGTTCTGGTAGAGGTGGAAAACCGGATGAGGACTCGTCGATTGGAGAAGGGGACCACCTCTTTTTCTCGCATTGCATGGGAGGTGTCGATCCCTCCTTCCTCGCGGGGTGGAGAATCGGATGAAGGGTTGATCAGCCGTCGAACGCCACCTCTTCTTGGTTTTTGGAAAGATCGAAGGATGTTGGTGATGATTTTTGGGTTATTGGGTTGTGATGTTATTGGGCGATGGAGGATGAATTATTGTTGGACGATGTTTTTGGGGAGAATAGCGGATGTTTTGGGATATGGAGATGTTGACAGACAATAAGAACGATCCACAATTATAAAAAAGAAGCAGAAAATGAGGACGAAGACGATTAAAAGAACAACGACAAAACTAACAACAACGACGACTAGAAGAGCGACGACAAAACAGCAACCAAAGCGACAAGAAACACACGATTAAAAAAACAACGAGGAAAATAAGAACGATCCAGGATTACAAGAACAAGGACGATAATCAGAACGATCCAGGATCATAAAAAAGGGGACAAAAATAAGGACGACGAGAAACACAACGACGATTAAAAAAACAACGAGGAAAATGAGAACGATCCAGGATTACAAGAACAAGGACGATAATCAGAACGATCCAGGATCATAAAAAAAGGGGGAAAATAAGGACGACGGCGCCAAGCAGGAGGACGAGGACGAGAAAGGACGAGAGCATCAGCGAGAAAGCTGCGATCGGAGACACTGGCCACCAGCAGCGCCACCGCGACGCGCGGCGAGGCGTCGAGACGCCCCACCGATGCCCCACCGATGCCATCGGCCTGCCCCGAAATCGATGCCCCGCAACGACGGCCCGAGAAACCACCCCCGCCGACCTGTGCCGCCCCTAGGCCAAACCACGGCCGACCACCCCATAGAGAACTGAATTTATTCGAGGATGTCTTCCCCGAAATTTCTTATCGTCCTTCCTCGAATATTATTAATATTAATACTGGAAGTAGCATATCAGTTAAAACGACTGGCCAGTCGTTTCTTTCAAAAAATCCTGGTACTTTATAAGGATGTATTTTTTGAGATTTTGGATGATTTTTATGCAGTATTTGGATCGTTATATTGATTTACTGATATTTAAAACGAGGATAATATTGAGGATTTTAAATGTTAAATGGTTAAATGCTGGCGATCGTGAAAATCAAGTAATTTATAAAGTCGCTGCTAATCTCTTTCACGCGACGGAGAGAAGGAGTTAATGTTTACAGTAATAAGTTTATCGTCTAAAAAACTCTCGATTATTAACCCATCGTAATTAAAACGATCTTCCTTCATTAACCAAGATATCAATTGATATAAGACGATAGTCCTTCCATTAACGAGTAGATATTCTTTCTCAAAATCTCTGTCCGTCTTTCAATTCGCTTCATCGACTCCACGAAAGTGTTTAATGAAGCGAATGTCGATTGTCGGCGGATAATTGTTACGAAATTCGATCAATTTCTGTTCGAATGCCCTGTAATTTGTTAGAACGTAAAGCGTGTTACGCGTAATGGCAAACAAGGGCATGCAAAGTGCGATATCGTCGAGCGGCACCTTTGCAAAAGAGGGGCTGCAAAGCGGTACGCTCTCGATTACAACTGGCCACTATCGCGGATAATGAGTATCGCGATTGGCGCGGCAATTAACGCCTTTTTACCTCGACGACTTTAGCGCTATGTGATCGATCCATTCGTCGAGCATAATACGCGATTTACGAATGACGATTGGCGGTCTATGAAGCGAATAGCGACTGTGGAAAATTTTTGTTATGCTACATTTGTTTATTATTAATTTGTATATATATATATATATATATAAGTAATAGTCAGAAATAATATATATATATATATACAAGAAAGAATAAAATAAGTCATAGTCGGAAAAAATATATATATCAATTTAAATTTAAATTTAATAAATTATATTGTGTATTAATTTGTATAGTTAATTTGTAACAAAACATATTCAAAATATCCATAAAGAAAGGCGAGAAAATAAATAAAATGAACTGAACAAGTAGAAGATAAAATAAATAATCTCAAAACAGATTCTCGTAGAATTTGTGTCATAACCCGCTCTGCAGATATACTCAGGTGCACCGCATGTATCCATAGAAAAGAGTACGCGACAAAAAGATCGATAGACCAATAAAATCATATATACACCATAATAAAACTACAGAAAATCCTAGACAGCAAACCAATACAAATATCATACAATTTCTCTGATAAATAAACCATCCTAATAAATTATCCATCCTTATTATCGAAAATACAAGACCATTGGATACAAATATCATACAATTTCTCTAACAAATAAACAGACATCAATAGCCAGCAAACCAATACAAACATCGTATAAGTAATTTCTCTAATAAATAAACCATCCTGACTCCTTCCATAATCCTACTCTTATCCATCCTTATTATCGAAAATACAGGACCAATCGAGCCTGAAGATCACCTTTTCTCGGATTAATTTCCCAAGTGTCCCTATAATGAAAACCAGGGATTGGCTGAGAACGAGATCAGCTCGCTCGGCTTCCTTTGCTCCGAAATTTCCCCAACGACCGCGGATACATCCGCCCTTTATCTCCTGGAAATTTGCGAAGGCGCTTTTGGATGTTCGATCAACCGAGAAAACGCGCATCGAGAACAAAGTTCGTAGGTGGATGATCGTGGCTTCAGCTGGAATGGCCGAAGGCGAGGTCCTGCTGGATAAATCGTTTTCTGCCCCTCCGTCGGGGTTAAGCCCTCGGGTCAACGTGCCATTTTTGGGGTACATCGATTTTCGGCCGGAAGTGAAGAAATTGTCTATGGTCTTGGCGAAGAACAGGGGATTGGGCTTGTTAAAATGTTTTTGGAATAGATTTTATGGAGAAAAATGGCAATTGCTTCGGGATCAATTTTGAAGAGTAAAGTCCGGCTGACTGAGATTACTGGAGTTGGTTAGTAATAAGTTTCCTGCTGGAAAATGAGGGACGCGATTGTAAGAATTGTTTTGGGACACATTTCTCAGGAATAAGTGGGTAATTGCGATCATCGTAATTCGTTTGGAACACATTGCATAACCAGAAAATAGGCAACGTAATATAAGAATTGCGAATATACTGAATCGTCCAAGGGATTTTTCCCTCCATCGATTCTCCATGAAGAATACAAAAGGCCTAATTATCGACGAAGATCGAAGCCCAAATTGCCCAGCCGACGATCCTGTTGGGTTCAGCCGCTCCGTGGGCGTTGCGTAACCGCACTCGCGCAAATTCTCGTTAAGTCATCGCGTCGACGTAACGATTTTTACATGCACTTTTCTAGACGCCAGGCCATTGCTGCGGAGTGCCGCATTACAGGGCCCGCCGACGTGACCTACAAAAATTTACGTCTTCCCATTCCGCCGTCTGCCCCGCGGCGGACCTATCGCCAGGGAATCCGCCAGGAATTCCGAAATGGGGGAAACGATCGGGGGAAATATGTGCTCCTTTCTGTGCTAATCGGGGAAATCGATGATCCAATCTGGCTGCGGAAAATCGCGACGATAGGATAGATGGAGGAAGTATGTGACAGTGAATAGGAGATAGGAGTTTTTGGGATTTAGAAGGATTGTTACTATTTTTTCGATTTATAAGCATTATTAATATATGTGTGTAAAAGCTGATTATTACCATTTTTAGGATCTGTAAGAATTTCTCTTGTAGGATTTATAGGAATTATTGCTACAAGCATGCAATAGCGAATATAAGTATATGAAAACGAATTATTACTATTTTTAGGATCTGTAAGAATTTTTTTTAGGGTTTGTAAGATTTTTTTCGGGAGTTGTAGGAATTATTACTGTAGATATATAATAGTGAAGACGAGATAGGCCGATTTTTTACGATTTAGAAGAGTTATTACGCCGAATGACATTAGCGGTCGGTGCTGAAAATTAATAAAAAAAGGGTTATTATTGCATTTTTTAAGTTTATATTTTGATGAGATATAATGACTCCTATATTCTCTCTTGCTCGTTAGTTTTTTGAACATAATAAAGGCAGTGGGTATATGTTCTCCTACGAAGCAGCGGAATTACGTAATAGAAAATCTGCGGATCCGCACAAATCGTTACAATGCGCCAAGGAATTTGATTTTCTACCTCTCCCCTCTGTCGACGTACAGTCTACAGCTTTCCTGAGTAATGATAAATTAAGATTAGTACATTTTTTCTTCAAATATATAGATGTCAAGATTGGTTTTACAAATCTCTGCTTTTATAAATACCAAATAGCCTTTTATATATCACTACATTGGTGTCCCTTCGAACACATTCTCTCTAAGAATCGCTTTTTAACACATTTCTTATCGAGAAACCAAGAAGAGAATTATTAGACAATCACTAGAATTACTAGATGAGAATAATTAGAATCAGAATCATTAGACAATCACTAGAATTACTAGATTAGAATGATTAGAATCATAACCATCAGACAATCACTAAAATTATCAGGTTAAGAAGATTAGAATCAGTATCATTAGACAATTACTGGAAATATTAAACCATTACTACAATTACTTCAGCACACACTTCCCGACAAAGACCCCCAAAATCTCGAGGAACGACAATTATTCTCGAACAGATCAGCTGCCGGCATGCAGGCTCCAGGCGTCTCGCTCCTGGTCCAGTTTTCCGGGCGTTTTCTGGGCGAAAACGCGTGCGTGCTGGCGGAAAGTTCACGGGAGAGGAGTCAATAGACTCCAGGTTGCGACAGATGTGCGTATTGATTTCGGAAGGTTGATTCGCGCGTGTTCCAGAAGGATGCCGCTGATCCCCTCGCTGCTCCTTAACACTGGAACCATCGAACCGGTCGAGGCGACTGGTCAGTCGGTTTCTCGGAAAAATTCAAGGAGAATCTCCTCCTCGTAACGTCCTCTGCAACAATGCATTTATCTTTTACGGTGCAGAGACGTTTTTTCGATAATTCGCGTAGAGGCTTGCGAATACATAAATTAGGATGATGTGTGTAGGTTTTTGTTGGATAGAAAAGAGTCTATCTTTTAGAGTGAGTCTATCTTTATATAACGAAATAATTGGTCTTCGCGAGTAGTGAATATTAGTGTTTATTGATGATAGATAAAGCTTTGTATGATTATATATTATTGCTGATAATGGTATATTACTAAAGTGAAGTTTATTTGTGATAAGTTTACTGCTCGCAAGGAATAATTACTTTGAGTCGTACATTTCGGTCTTATGTAAAGTTTGTTGCTTGGTATTCACATTTGACCTTGTTTCGATGAACATATGCCTTTTACATTTGACTCTATATTAAAAAGCGTCACCCAAAGTTCACGATCGAAACCGTTAAACACGAACCTTCATAATTTTTAATTAAAACCGGTATCGGAGGCAAATTTATCGAGAATAAAAATAAGACAAAATAAAAAGTGCATAAAAAGACCGAAATCCTTTTCCACAGACCTAATAATATATCCCTTGCAAAACACTATGACTAATAAAATAATACCAAAACATCATTATTCGCTGTTTAATCGGTTATTAACAAAACTCATTTTCTAAAAACCTAATAATAATATATAAAACCCAATAATATACCTAACAATAATAATATCAAGCTCTCATTATTTCTCCTCGCTATTTCGTTCAAAAAATACTTCGAGCACCTTTCAAATCTGCTGTTCTGGTAGCTTCCCCTTCCTCGACAGGAGCCACGTGCGAGTATTGGCGGATGGTCAAGGCGTCGAAGACGTGGAGGACGTCGTCGTCGGCAGCAGGCACGCGGCTGAGACACCCGGGGTTTCCAGAGCACCTGGAGGCCACTGGGTGGCCGGCTTTATCCTCGCCAGGTGGTTGCAACTTGTTGTTGCGGCTCCCCACGAGCCCCCCTTCGCCCCTCGACACTCCAACGCCGACCTGCTCACTTTAAACGCACTCGCTCCAACACTAAAACCCACTTTTACCTTCGTTTTACACTCGATACGAGGTTTTCCTCGAGGATCTCGAGGATAGTTTGGGATTATAAGGTGAGGGAATTGTGGATATGGTGGTTGGAAAGTAGTTTGGTGGTGAATGAATGTGTGATTGAGTGAGATGTTTAGAGTGTATTCATTAATTAAATATCAAATGTCAAAAAACTAAACATCAAACATGTATATAGACCATGGATGTTTCATGTTTAGTTTTTTGATATTTAATATTTGATGTTTAACGTCGATTGTCGGTGTTTGAGGAAGTTGAGGTATTTTTCAAGGACTGGTAATGGAATTGGACTATTTTTTGGAGGAGTAGTATTCACGGAATTAGGCTTTTTATGTATGAAATAGTGTGGAGAACATTAGGCTAATTTTTAAGGAAGTACTATGAGAGAATTTAGGATATTTTTCTTAAAAGTGTTATTGACAAAATTGGGCTGCTTATCGATAAAATACTACCAAAAAAATTAGAATATTCCACAAGGAAATACTCCTAACAAAATTAAGCTACCAACTAAAAAACACTACCAACAAAATCATAATATGTTTAAGGAAAATACCACCTACAAAATTAGTCTGCTCGTCTCAATAAAATTCCACCAAGAAAATTACACTGCTTTTCAATTAACCGCCAACAAAATTACCCCGCTTTTCAATTAACCGCCAACAAAATGACCCCGCTCTTCAATTAACCGCCAACAAAATTACCCCGCTTTTCAATTAACCGCCATCGATAAAATGACCCCGCTTTTCAATTAACCGCCATCGATAAAATGACAGCGCTTTTCAGGGAAATACTAGCAACGAAGGAGAGCATTATCGGCATCAAAAGGGAAGGAATCGTGCGGCCAAGGGTTAAGGTCGGCCCTCCGGATCTCACCTTCGGCGTGGGGCGTACGCAGCTGGCTTCATGCACCATTCGCCACCCTGCGCAGGACGATTGTCCGCGGTGAAAGGAATACGCGGAAAGCCGTGTCCATCTTTCGAAAATATATATCTCCCTCCGTCTGACCGGTCATTCTCCTACGTGGCACGCGCCACGATTCTTCCCATCCCCCTTCGCAGCCGTCGTCTTTCAGCCCCTGCGACGCGAGGAGGGCCCTGCCCGAGGGTGGAACATTGTCGACTTTTTCGCAGGATGAAAGGCGCCTTTCAGCCTTCGATTCGGCGGACATTGCGCCGGCTATTTGGAGGAAGGCGTCTGAGGAGTTTTTCCACCGACTGGCTGTCTCGTTGCGCGATGTTAGACTGGTAGGATGTTGAGGATGTGGATATTGAGATGGTGGGTGTCGAGGAAGTGGATGTCGGGGTTGATTTAACACTAGAACCACCAGCCACTTCCTGGGCATATTTAAAACACCATGTATATCTTTAAGAAAAAGGGGAGAGTAGAAGGAAATTTTGGTAAATCAAAATGATGATCTAGATACTGCATGAAGATCATGGAAAATCTCAAAGAATGCATCGTTATAAAGTGCTACGATTTTTTTAAAGAAACGACTGACGAGTTATTTTGACTGGTTTGGTTAATCACGTTTTTTTTATCCTCTGTTTCTTTGTTTTTGGAGACGCACGTGGGGTTGTAAAAATGTCTCGAAGGTGTTACTAAAAAGTGCGAGGTACAAGTCTGGTGTGCGAGGTTTTTAATCCGCGGCGTTTACCTGAGATGGAAATAAAATTATAGACTTAGATAGACTTGAAAATTAGTGTAGAATACAAATATATTTTCCAACAGATGTTGTTAAATAAAATACCGAAAAATAGGGAGGGTACGATTTAAGAAACCGGTCGTTTCAGAACGCAAGGTTGAAATGAGATATAAAATGACATAAGAAACAAGATAAATGTGTCTCGAGATCCAAGAGAAGTATCATCTGTGGGGAATCAAGCAACGATAAAAATATATCCAAGGCTATTCTTACTTTATCTTTCCAAAGAAACAATATAAATCTTTCTTTAAAATACAGACTTCCTTCGTGTAGTTCAAAAATTAGCCTGGGATATAAATATATATTTAAACAAGAGTCTTGCGCATAATAATAAAAAATAAACGCTATACAATTTAAAAAACCACTCATTACTTCGAACACAAGATTAAAACGAGATATTAATATAATTCAGAGAGAAATACTCTCTAAAATTCAGACAGAAATAAATAATAATGGATAAATTAAATATACAAATATATAAAAATAAAATATATTAAAATAGGGAATCAAGAAAGGATAAAAATGGATCCAAGCTGAGAGTCTGTCCGTTGTTTCGCGACCTACCCCACGGAATAAACCATAGGCCGCGTTTCCATAACGCGATACACGCCGCAGGATGTTTATGGAAATGGTCCTTGCGGATTTGGAGGAGCTGGAGATAAATGGCACCCCGCGTCGCTCCTGCTGAGAAACCCTGATCGCTCCTGATCGCCGCGAAGACGCGAACAAAGCACCAGATCGACACAGCAGGTGAACAAACATTCCTTTTGCATTCGGAGGAATTAAAGCCAAGATCGTAGAAACGATGGAAATAATCGTAATTTCTTTTAAAAACTGGTCTAATACTATCTAATACTAAATTAAACTGGTCTAATACTATTTAATACTAATATTAAACTGGTATAATACTATTTATTATACTTTTTTGTACTTGTTTTCTTCTGTTTTGTTTTATAGACTTGGTTTAAAAGTAATTAAAAGTGTCGGATCGTGGCTTTGTTTTACTTTGAGAAGCGATCGGTGTCTTTTCACCTTAGTTTTTTGAGGAATCCGTGGTTAGCTTTTTTGCGAAGTGTTTGATATCCCGAGTTAATGATAACACCGTGCAAATAATTGATAGTCAAATTATATATAGATAGTCTGGGACATCAAGAAACGTGTAACGAATTTTCAAGCCAGATAGGCATTTGGCTCAAGGTAAAAAGACAGCGCCCAGCAAATTTATACGCAAAATACACACGCGATTTGAGACATCAAGGAGAACTTATCGAATTTTTACACGAAATATAGACATAATGACACCGCGAAACGCCTAAAAAATTTCTACTTGAAATACACGCGTAGCTTAACACACCTGGAATCGTCTAGAAAATTTCCACGCAAACCACAGAAACTTAAGAAGCACCTACCGAATATCAAACGAATACTCAGAAACAAGCCATTACTCTCAATATTCCGTGAAATAAAAATACCTTCCATGCGCTCAATACATCAAAAACCACCTAGAAAATGTCTACACGAATCAAAGAACCTCAACTCTCTCCAAAATCATTATTTCCAGCAGCCAAATTAAATCATCAAGAAAAACAGTTTAGACCTACTCCATTGGTAGAAGCAGAATATACGAATACCAAATTGCATCATCCAACCGGACAGGATTAAGAAGAACAAAGACTTTCGTGCAGCCATCAAGAATAACGATTCACTGTATCTGCCACTGAGGATTAAGCAAGAATCCAGCAAATATCAAAGCAGTATTGGGGAATAAGCGGTAACTCGTAATATTCGATGGAATTAGGATGGCCTGGGCGCGGACAAGTGGAAGGAAAGAAATCGGTCGTGGTTTAAAAAGGGTGGAGGTGGGCGAAGACGGGGGTCGCTGAGGGGGTGCAAGTAGGACATAGAAGAAAGGGGTTAGTTCCTGTACAGTGACAGCGGCAAAACTCGAAACGACGTCGTCGGACTTGGCTTCCGGCCATTTCCCAGCTATCGATCCACGAAGCGTTACGACGAAGCTGCCCTACGTGCAATTATAGGTGTATCGCGTATATAATACGGCTCTGGCTCGTGCACCGCCTATGTCGATGCGAGCCACACACCTACGGCCTTCCTAAATTTCGAGCAGAACCTTTACGAGCGACTTCAGGATTTAATATCGCAGCTATTATTATATTCATGTTGTCTACTGTTGTGTATATTCGTTCTTATGTCTATTCATCGATGCTCACTATATATATACGGTCAAATTTTGAGTTGGATATTTAAGAGCGATTTCAAGATTTAATTATTATATCTATTTATCGATGCTCCCTATGCGTGTACAGCCTCAAGAATTTTAGGTACGTTTACGACCAATTTCAAGATTTAATTGTTATATCTATTATTATATCCAGATTATCTACTTCTGTATATATTCCTTATTATATCTATTTATCGATGCTCACTATCAAAAATTTCGAGTACAATCTTTACCACCGATTTCAATATCTAATCAAGACACACGAGCAAATGGAGGACAGTCTAAGGCCGATTTCAATATTAAACTATAAGAAACGAGCAAGTGGAGGACTGGATAAAAATTAATGATACGGAAAAAAGTCACTTAACCATCCATTACTATTCGATCGCAATGATCGCGATTCCGGCGAATGCCACGAAATATTATTTCCCAATTTTCGTCGCCGTAATCAGAGGCTTCGGAAGAAAAGTAACCGAGCCCACGAGCGCGGCGCAATGCGTTTCCACGTATGCGTGAAATCGATAACTGGAAATTAGTCTGCCAAGCTGTCTGCCACAACTAAATGTGTACCCAAACGCGTCGTCCATCGCCCATCGCGTTCGTACGTTGATATCGCTTGGAATACCAAGAAGACCCTAATATTAACACTAAATTGGTCAAAATGATCGATCAGTCGTTTTTCAGAAAAATCACTATACTTCCTAGTCGAGCACTTTATGAGATTTTCCATAATTCTACCGCAGTGTGAATCCTTCTATAGATTTATCGATATCTTTTCTTATTAATCTTTATCTTTAAGGATATATAAATATATCCACATCATAAATATGTGATATACATAGCCTTTTTCTTTAAGGATACATAAATATATCCACATCATAAATATATGATATACATAGCCTTTTTCTTGATGGATACATAAATATATCACGACGATCATTTCCACGAGACTTCAATTCCACGAAACTGTGACAAGCCTTGGGAATGTCTTCGAAAATCGAACGATTTCGAAATCTGACTGCGGTCCCATTATCATCAGCATTACCAAGCGTGGCTTCTTTGGCGCAGCTAAGTACACCAATCGCAGAAGTCGCTTTGGTGGCCGAAGGAATGTCGCTTCGGGTTAAAGAAGGTGGAAAAGCAAACTGAGGAACAGATGAAAACGTGCTGGTTGTAACGATGCTACGAAAAACAGAGGAAGAAGGAGAGAGAGAAGAGAGAGAGAGAGAGAGGTGGATGGAGGATCACAGTGGAGGATCAATACGTCAGAACTACGAAACCGATTAAATCCTTCAGTGATGATGGTTTTTTTTATAAATAAATATATCGTTAAGTTCTCTGATTTTTTTTTGTGCAAGTAAATGTAGTAATAAGTTCTTGAGGCGAAGGTTTTGTTAGTTATTGCGTATCGTATGTTTCGAAGTTTCTATTCAAGTGTTTATGTGAATAATTGAAATTGATGTATAGGTGCGATGAGAAATGAAGGGATGATGAATTAATTATTTTAGTGCTCCAGAAGGACGTCGCTGAGGATTTATTTACCCGAAATATTGTGGATGTTTAACTAGAATAGACGATTAAAAAAGAACCTCATGGTGGATCGATTTTTATATTAGGTTTTCTAATTATGAGAAGAGAGTTTTAATGGAATAGGCTACGGGTCATCGTTAAAAGTATTCGTAACTGAAACTTCAATTCTTAATAAGGATGAACAGCAACGAATACATCGTCTACGATAGAGTTCTTCGTGATCGATAATAAAATACTGTAGTTACCAGGTGAAGATTAAAAAATCATGTCTTTAAAGAAGCTCAAAGTAAATCGTAAAGAATTAATCTTTTCCTGGCTAAAAAAATAACGATTGATTATAATCAAAGATTTTGTCATAGAAAACTAAGAAAGCGAACTTTCTTCTCTGATAAAAAAAGATCCTATTTTTTTTTTAAATAAATTAAAAAATGTAGGTCTTTATTCCACGAAAGTCATCCCCAAAGTGGTCAATATCGCCACCCAGGTGTCGACTTCGGGCTGCAGGAGGTCCATCTCAAAGAAAAGAAAAATCCGCTTCGTGGTCGCAATACGTGCAACTTTGTATTTTGTGTGTTTCACTTAATAAACGCCCAACCATAAAACAACATATATTTCTTTATTCAAAATTGTTCCACTCTAAAGTAAACCCTGTCAAAGTATCAGATCTGTGTCAGCTTTGAAAACGCTACACTTTATTCAAAAATCTTCCGCTCTAAAGTAAACCCTGTCAAGGTATCAGATCTGTGTCGGCTTTGAAAACGCATTCGAGTTTGTAAAAAAATTCGTAAAAAATCAATATTAGAAAAGCAGGAAAAAATTTTCACGCGATCTACGGTACAAAAAGTTTGGGGAGCTCTGGCCTAAAAGAACGTATTTCCTGCTACACCGAATGCATTACCGGCGGATGTTCGTCGCTTTAGTGCGGCGCTGCGATCCAGAAAACGGTCTTTTCGTCCAGCCGCCTTTATGCAGCACGCACGAGGGTTTGTATCTTCCAGGAAAAACGGAGAATTTCGCGAGCCAAACGGTAAAAGCACAGCCATTCCTTTAAACAAGAGCTTTCGTTCGCAGCGCATAAACGAAAGCTCTTCGGGGGGGGGTCGTAGATATTCGAGAAACCTGAAACTTCGTGGGCCAAGAGTCGAGACTTTTTAACCCGCTTCGAATCGAAATCCCTGACTCTTTCATTTTCCAAAGTCCCCAATTAGCGAATTTGGTGGCACAGCTAGGGGTGCGTCTTTCGAAATGTATCTTTTTTTATTAACATCTCAGTAGAAGGTACACAGACGTAGAAACCGTAGAAAAGGTACGATCCATAACGGGCGAAGCATCGATCGGTCGACGATCGCCCCGTTCTGGATCGCTGGATTCGAATGAAACTGACATTGATCTACTGCGATTTAAATAACAGGCCCCTCAAGACGCGGTGCATTCGATCAACCGTCGAATCAGCACCGTGTACACCTCTTTGCATTGTGAACACGACGAATCTTTGTGTGTGTGTATATATATATATATATATGTATATCTTGACTTTTATCCAAAACTTCGCTGAAGATCGATTGGGAAAACATTATTTTTAACGCGTACTTCGACGAAAGGGTCCCTGGTATATCGGTTAAAATTCAGCGTACACGGTGGTTAAATAGCTTTGACGAGAATCGTGGCGGATGATTAATTGAAAAAGTCCTCGACCTCCGACAACTCCCTGGCGCGTGCCTGCTGGTGCGCCCAGCGATCCTCCGCGAGCTTTTCGCTGAGTCCCCACTTGTCGTGATAAACCCGCTGTCCGCAAGAAGGACACTTCTTACCCCCTGCAACAAGTATTAAAACGATGCTCGCTGTGTACACCTCGGCGCCAACTCTCGATGAGTCTGCGGCACGTGTAAAGCTTCTGTTTGGGCGAACAAAAAAAAAATTGGAATCCGAATAGATCCCTTTATGTTGAAATCTGAGTGAAATCTCAGGTGTGATTAGAAATGGCACGCGTAGTTCGTGTTACCGTGGAACGGCGGGGTCTTCATGAATGTCACGAGGCATTGCAAGTGGAAGAGGTGACCGCAGTAGAGCCTTTCGACGTGCAAGTCGGCATTCTCGTCGATTATCGCCTTCTCCGGTTTAGATGGCAGGCACACGTCCCTACACAACTGACAGTGTTCCTGCGGCAAGGTCTTTACGGACCTAAAAAGGAGAGCCTTTGTTAGTATAAAGGAACGAGCGATATATCCAAAGAAGGAAAAACCGATTCACCTTATCAGAAAGGAGGCGATGATGTTTAGAGAAGGGGACGGAACAAAAGGCGTTTGCTGAGGCTGCTTTCTCAGAGGCGGCTCGACGCAGCGCCTGCCTAGCTCTTTGCCTTGTCCCAAGAGGTAGCGAGTGAACAGTGGAGGGAAATTCGTGTCTGCATCCGTCAAGCTAAGCACGATAACTTTGAGTAAAAGCGAACCTACAGCCGAACGCTTGTACTTTGATTAGAGCACGTACTTCACATGACTATAGGGATAATCGTCCGGCACTTCTAGCTTGATCCTGAAGTAATAGAGTCCCTGGTGAACCTTCAAAGAAATAGCCGAGTGCTTCTGCCTCAATTTCAATTCATCCTTCTCGCTCAGAAATTTTTTTAAGGTGGAGATCTCATCGTAACAGCAGATCAGAGGATTCTCCTCGACAAAATTGCGAATAAACTTTAATATAGGCAAGACCTGAAAGTAGAGGATTCTCGTATCCCTAAAGAAAACTCCGTTTAAGATTAAGAAAATACGACGGCATAATACAGCGGATGCGCTTGAAAATCCAAGGACAAAACCTGAAAACAATTTTTCAAAGAAAGGAACCACAAAACCCAAGCAAAACTCCATCGTTAAATTCAATAATACCAAAGGACAACTCTGCCTTCTCGAACACTACATCATATTGTATAACGACATACTTCTTTTTACGATTTCTTATAATTTTACCACAGCACATAGATCATCATATATTTGTCGGCGCTTCTTCTTAACCCCCCTTTTCTTTTATCAACACACGCAATGTACGTAAACACATACAAGAAGTGCTCGGCAGTTCCAGTATTAAACACCGTGCATCTCATACAATATACCATAAGAACACTCAGGACCAGATGAAGAACGCACTAGGAAAAGAACCGCCGAACAAGGGACCTAAGTAACGCAATACCTGCGCTTTTCCAAGGAGCGCCTTGCACTCTTTCTCGCAGACCTCCGTCAGTCCATCCAGGAGCTTCGTCGAGAGCGTCTTGCTCTTAAGCTCGATCAAGAGCGGCGCTCTGGGATAATCCTTCGGGAACTGAATGCAAACAACGATCTTCTTGAACGTCGTTTTTCTAAAAAAAGATGCACGACAGAGGGGAAGAGGAGTAGAGAGAAAGAGAGAGAGAGAGAGAGTGAGAGAGAGAAAGAGAGTAAGAAAAAGAAAGAGAGAAAGAGAGAGATCAGCCGAGTGACACCACGAAGAGCACCTAAGGTTCTAATTAGGCACCTAAACGTCCTTACGTTATCTCAACTCGAACCATGGTTCGAACGCAGGAGACGAGTCGACCGCCATCGACGACATTCTGACACAGAGCCGATACCTCTTGGAGTTCATCGTCGATGAAGCCCATGGACGGATGGCTGGAAGACGTGGACTTTCCCTGTTACTTCCTAGAGCGTCCCTTTCGATCCTGGCGCGATGGAGCCTCCACCAGAGGACCGTAACATAACCTTCGACCTGGATGTTGCACCGACTTTCGTGCGTAAGCTCGTCGCTTACCTTGACTACGCGAGCGACTTATGTCATGCGCCAGGGGTCAAGGTCATTGCGCGAAAAGGAAAACTCCTGGCTGCGCAGAGAACCTGAGGCCCTGGAATTGCGCTTTCGAGTTCCTCGCTCGATCTTGGCGCTGGAATAAGCGAGGAAAATCTGCGGAGAAGTTACGATCGCGGATGGAAAAGCAACTGGTGAGGAATACCGGCGGAACGATTAGCTACGGTAGCTACTCGACTGTGGGATTTAATGTCCTTGGAGAGGAATGAATGAGATTCTTGGGATACGATGAAGGTATTTTGCGCTTGATCGACGAAGGCTCGGTTTTGATAAGCTGGTTATCAGGTCGTCTGGTTATTGGACATAAATCGATTAATGTCGCGCGGTAAAGCGACTTGGAAGGGATCTGACTTAACTGTGGTTAATATGTTTTCGAATTGAGAAACGTGAGAGAAGAGGATTGTGACTAATATTAAGATAGAGTGGTGTTAAAGGAGCACATTAGAAGAAAATTATATTATATACTTAGATTTAAGAGCGTTGAAAAGTGGAAAGGTACGATGGTGTTTATCGTAACTCGATATTTGAGGTTGAATAACCTGTGGATAATTTGCCATGCGATGCGTGATTCTTAGTTCCAGCAAATGGAAGTACTTCGTTATAATAGTGGATTTTGAGCGGAAAGTTCTCAGCAATTGGTGTGGAGAATAAAGAAAATAAGATTTGCGTCTGCCAATGAAATAAATAAGAAGACTAATGTTTGTGCTTTATCGGTAAATGAAAAAGCTTTACTCTCATTAGTCATTTAACCGACCGATTCTGGATGACACTGACCAATCTAATACGCCTATACTCCGTGGTAAAACACTTGCAACCACGAAGCAATCGTCGATAACCTTATTAACGTCAGATTCCTCAAAATAAACTACTCAACCAGTACCACGTAAAAAGAAACTCGCAACTACTGCTACGAAACCAACATTACCAAAGTCCAAGTAACCAATAATAAGCCTCAAGAATATCCAAAACTCCTAGTATTATACCCTGCGTTCCTTCTCTAGTAATACATAAATAAACTGTGCGAAGGTACATTACACACCATCAAGCTACCAGCCTGCATCATCGCAATCAAGTAATCAACATACAACCTCTATTTCCATCCTTTACCACTCCTTCGATGATCAGAACCCGTGTATCTTGTGCATACATACTCCACGGTGCGAACCTAACCTAAACCGAGCGCACGTGTCCCACGCGGTCTGCCAACCGACCATGTAACATCATAAGCCTCAAGACCAAGTCGAAAGCAAGCGACGCAAGTGAAGCACGATGGAGGCGATATTAATCAGCGATGGCAAAGGAGTCCATCACAGCGCCGCCTTATGGGATCCTCGAGCAGGTACTCAAATATCGACCTACAAAGGCGGAGGCGCAGTGGCATACCGCGGCCTGCAGCTCCTTGGCGACAGTTACCTGTTAGCAGCGAGCATAGACAAGCCTCGAATCCACGTGTGGCCCCTGAACAACCCCAATCCGGACTCTCGCCTGAGGCTGTCGACTCCTGGCAAGGTCACCGCGCTCTCCACCTCCCCGAGCGGGGCTTACATAGTCGCAGCGATAAGCGAGAAGCTCTTCGTCTGGCAGACGTGCAACGGCCGCCTCCTGGCGAACCTCGGCCAGCATTACCAGACAGTGACCTGCCTGAAGTTCGCGAAGGACAGCTCCAGGTTCGCCAGTGGCGGGGAGGACGGCTTGATCTTCCTCTGGTCCTTCCACCGCGTCGTCAACGAGCAGAACCCTGGGCCCGTGCACACCTTCTCCCAGCATTCCTCGCCAGTCAAGGACCTGCACTTTGGCCACTGCTCTGCCAGAGCTCGATTATTCTCCGTCTCCTTGGACCGCACTTGCAATGTTTACGACACCGTAGCCGGCTCCTTGCTCTTGAGCCTCGTCTTCGAGGTGCCCCTGAGCTCCGTCTGCGTCAGTGTCCAGGAGACTGAGCTCTTCGTGGGCTGCACGGATGGCGCTATATGCAAGTTCAACCTCCACGAGCCTCCCAGGACGATCGAGCATCACGTGAGGGTCAGTGCCGAGGGGGAGAAGGAGAAGCGAGTCGTGTTTCGTGGGCACAAGGCTAATATCCTCTGTCTGTCCTTGTCGACCGATTGCAAAAGCCTGCTTTCTGCTTGCACCGCTGGTGTCCTTCACGTCTGGGATGTAGCCAGTCGACAGATCCTCAGGACCATCGAGCAGGACGGCTCCATAACCGCTGCTTTCTTCGTTAAGCGGTTCGCCAATTTTGGCATTGGAGAGCTGAAGCCTAGTTTGCAGCTGAAGAGCTTGCAGAGGATCGCGGAGGAGGGTGGAAAAGAGGGGTTCCTCGATGTGGTGTACAAGGATCGCGATCCAACCGCGATTTTGGACTTTGATTCCTTCGCGAAGGGCGTTGAGAGTTCGAGGGGAAGAGTCGATCGGACGAGTCGTGAATTGGAGGAGGCTAGAGAGGAGATAGAGAGGCTGAAGAAGATCAATCACGCGATGTATCAGTACAATGTTAAGTGCATCCTTGGTAATGAGAATATTAGACAGTAACGCGCGCTCCTGGACGCCCTTTGTAATGTGCTGTTAAATTATATACGTTTTTAAGAAAACCGAAGCGGGATTGTAGCATTATGGATTTTACCCTCGAGTCCTTACCTTATTTTTGATCCTTATACATTTAAATACCTTATAATATCGAGGTAATCTTTAACGTGCGAAGAATACATTATAAATACAGCGTGAAATCTGAAAAATTCAATCATGTTTCGTCCTTCATTTCTGATAAAACCTCGTATATTAGTTAAACAAAAGAATATACTAATTTAAACACGAGTATCGATTAATAAAACCTTCGCACCTATAAAAAATATACCCAAGTTTGCATCTGCAAAAGGTATTCATTAGCATGCGAATTTATCTCCACGAGTTCTCGTGTACCAAATAGTAATACGTCTAGCAAAATAACGCTGCTGATACAAAGTACAAAGTAGCGTTTACATAATGCGTACATCGTTAAAATAAACCATCAATAATTACATATTCACAAGAGGAGAGAGGAGGATAAAAAAGTGACACAGGGTTTAGAAACTAGTGTATTTCTCGAAGGCCTCCAAGTCGCCTTCGCAGTTCTTATCGAAGTCGATTCACTCGTACGATCAAGCAGGTATAAAAGAACAAAATGAACGTGGGCTTTTTTTATAATACACTTCCCTTACGGATGAAACGAATGTATGAGAGAGAGAGAGAGAGAAAAAAAAAGAGGAACGTGTTAGTTTAGCATCATTTACAACATATACAGCGAGGGTGTCACGTTTATGGCTTAACGAACCTCCTCGTTTTTTTTTATTTTCTTCATTGCAACCAATGTCACGCGTGGTTGCAGTTGAACACCTCCTCGATTACCTGATAATGCACGTCTTTATCTCATTGGTCTGGGACTTGGCATTGACATTACAAAACACACCCCTCGAACGCGCGTCGGTTAGCAGCGCGTTCCACATTGGATCTCGCTATAAATCGAAAGTTAATTAGAAAAACATATTAATCTATTGCTTGGAGTATTGTTCAAATACTCTGGAGTTGTCAGGAAATAAGGCCACCCTTCACGATAATTGTCAGTAGCATTGGTCTATCTATGCGACATTTAATCGCGCGATAAGTTGAGCGATTTGGCTGTTTCGAGTTTAATAGAATCTGGCGACACTATTTTCTGATACCTCTAACGCGCAGGATGAGACATTAACTTCCGCCTTGATCACTAATGATGTTTATAATAAGATCAGAGCTGTAAATAATATTTACAATATTTTATAGGAAAAAAGAGAACTCTCGCACTGTGAAAATTAAGTTTTCTTAAATTAATCTGCTTGCAAAAAAACATCGTTTGTATATTCTTTTAAGATTAAACAAACCTGATTTTAATAAAGCTATTTGTAATAAGTGCACCGACCAGAATATCGCGACAAAGTGTATTATTAGGATATCTAAAACCTCCATCGCAGTTTGAAATAATTCCTGAAGACAAACAGGACACATCGTGGCGACAAAAGTTAGCACTTCATCCTGCACTTGCGAGAGCAAAATTCCTCAACGCGCCTCACCATAAAAGTATTAAAGTTTCCACACAATATCAAACTGTGCTTTGCCCTCGTAAGAGCGACGCAGAGTCGCTGTCTGTCGGACAAAAATCCAATCCCCTGGCTCCTCACGCAGGACATCACAATGACGTCCCTCTCCTGGCCCTGAAAGCTATCTACCGTGTTAACCTCGATCTTTATCCTCTTCTTCACCTTGTCCGGCACCGAGGACATCCTGGAATACGCGTTTGGCATCGGCGTTAGATCGAAAGAAGCCAAGTTCGATCGTAGCTCGAAGAAGGAGCAAGTAGAAACCGAGGTCAGACTCACTTCTCCTCGATCTTCGACAGGATCAAGGTCCTCTGATTGTTGTAAGGCGTCAATACGCCCAGCGCCAGGCACGAGTCGCCGAAACCCTCCCACTTGGTCAAGGTCAGCATGCAAAATATTATATTAGCCACGAACTCAGCCTCGCTGGTGTTCGAGAACTTGTCGTTGTTCTGATTGGAGTTCAGGTTCATCACTCTGTACGAGTGGAAGGGAAAGTTCGCGCTGTGGTCGGCCGCGTTCTTCAGCTTGCCAGCGTAGAAGAATTTGTTTGGCCAGTAGGCGATGGGATAGGCCATCCGGTACTGGGTGTCCAGCATGATTATGGGGTTGTTGGGCTGGCCCTCGAAGGCGGTTTGCGCTCGCGAGAATATCGACTGATCCAGGCCAAGCTTTTTCGCTTGCTGACGATGGGAATTGTTTAAATATACTGCGCTTCTCGAGGGAAGTTCGAGAGGTACGGTGTAAATGTTCAAGATAGTTTGTCGCGTGGATAAAAGTAAATGTAAAATATGTAAATCCCCCAAAGACCGTGATCTTCCATACTTTTATCACAAAATCCTTATCATATTTGACCGGATTGATAGGAGCATTTGACCGTATTCACACATTCCCAGGAATAAATAAAGACGAAGAATCCTCACCTGGCTTAATATCGTCGCGGGCAATTGATTTGGATCGCCCACTAAAACTAGCGTGTTAACACCTAACATAAGAGGTATCAAGGTCTCAGCCTCGCAGCTCTGAGTTGCTTCGTCTACGATGCAGACGGATATCCTTTGCCTGTTTCCACTGCAGCAGTCGAGCAGATATAGTTTAATATTCTCGAATTGCGAATTGTTTCATTCGTGGAGTTTATGAATTACAAGGATTTCGAGAATGAGGACTGTGGAAATATACATCGCGTGGAACGAATTTTTATACTTGGAATAAAATGTTTATACTCTAACAGAATTGAATATTGTATAATCGAAGGATCGATGATTTTTGTAATAATATTTGGAGTCTGTTGATATATAAAATAGTTGGGACTTTTTGTCGATATCATTTTATATCTGGAAGATGTCTTGAGATCTGTATTTGATCTCCGTGATCGTGAAAATATGGGATAAGGGATGCACAGGGATGAGTGAGAGGTGGTAAATAATTATGGACAAAGATAATGATCTGCATCCTGAAAGAGATCGTGCAAGTATCCATGGAACTTGCGTACACGAGCGAAGAGAAGGAATTATTTTATTTATTTCATCGCTTTCATTCGCCAGACGAAGAAGCTGAAAATCGTTTGAGACGACGACTGTTAAATAATAATTTTTGTGAATTATGAAAAGATAATTCGAGATTCACAATGATGATCCTGGAAGAGTTGGCATGCAAAGAGAAGAATATTTTTGATGCTGCGAATATTAATAAAGAATCGATCAAACGTCGATCGGATGTTCATTGGCAATTTATGAGCATAAGGATGATTTTATGGATAATCGTAATGATTTCTGGACTTACCCAAATATGGACTCCATCTGGTTGGTGTAACAGGAAGACAAGGTGCACGTTATTATATCCGCGCCAGCCAGAAGCTTATTTTCGGCCGCACGTTGCAATTTGGCGACTACTTTCGGGTTCATCTCGTCCATCTGATTACACACAATTCGATATTAGCCTCTAGCCTTCCTTCGAAAGGCACGAAGATATTTTCCTTTTTTTATATATATATATATAAAATTTTTTATATATATATATATATATGTATTATTATATATGGGTGTATATATATTTTTTATAAATATGCCATATATGGTGTCACAAAATTCATGTAATATTAGAAAATTTGAAGAAAAGAGTGCGTATCATTCCACTCATAACTTTATGCTTTATAAATAAATACAAAATTCCCAGTTTTTAATTATAAACCTGTGTTTTTTTTTTTTTAACAAAATCACTTCTTAGTCTTTGATCACTCTTAATCCGTGAAGATAAATTAAAGACAGTTAAATAAACAGTCGTTTAAAGTATTCTACCAACCGGCTTTCGGTTCTTCAGCAACTCGTACTTGGCGGTCATGTCGTCCAGCTTCATCCTAATGTGCTTTTTGTACGTCTCGTCGATCTTTTGGGAATTAGAAATTTCGCATTTGAGGGCGTTGATGCGAGCTTCCAAAAAGGTTTTCTAGAAGCAATCACGGTGATTTCAATCCTTCACAGAGAGCTCTGTCTTCCTCCGCGATTTAGCATCGAATTGAAACGAGTTTAACGTCGTTTCTCGCGATCAGAGCGAGATTAAAATTATACGACACAAAAGGTAAATAAAAAAAATATATATGACATAAATTATAAAAAATTATACGACATAAAAGCTACGGATTGTTAGCTAATTATACTACGAACTTCAGTCCACAATGGCGATTCAAAGGCACACGAGAAACGACATTTCGATACTCTCCAATTCGTTATTACCTCCTCCTCGACATTGTCCATCGGTATGTTATTAGAGGAGTAGCTAAAGGCCTGTCTTTTCACATCTCGCTTCGCCAATTCGGTGACGGAAATGTCTCTAGCGGCCGGATGCATCGTCTCGGGTCTACCGATTCGCACCATTTTGAATCGATTCTCTGCACAACGAAAATTAAAGCTTGCATCGATCATCGAAATGTCATTCGAAAAAATCTGATTCGTCGATTTAATTCGCGATTGACGCGAAGACGCTATCCAGAACATTATAAATGCTTATCCACGCTTATTCTAGGGACTTTCTGATTACGGAAACGTCGATATCTGAAGAACTGTCGAAGCTAGCTGTTCACCACGTATTATTATTCATTTATATCACAATATTGTCATATACTTAAAACTATGATTCTGCATGTACGTATATCGATATACCAATGCAGTCGAAGTATAAAAAACGACATTAAGAAGTCGAAATAAATAATTGTATGGAAAAATCGTTGAATATCAATAGTATATTCTTGTTGATAATTTTCGTAGAGATGATTATTACCTTTGATGGTCGACCTGATGGATAGAAGTCGAAGGACGATCTCGTCGATGGCAGCGTTGGATGGCGCGCACACCAATATTCGCAAGGAGGTCTTGTTCTTGCACCCATTTCCCCCGTACAATATCTGATTTATTATATTTACAATCACTTTCGTTTTACCAGTTCCTGAAACACGTGATCAAAGTTCCCGGGAAGGACCAACATATCAACCCCTTTTCTCAAAGAAAACATGAGGATGTAAAGATTACAATACATCTTTCTCAAGTAAACACTGTATACATCTTTAAGAAAATGGAGAGAGTCAAAGGAAATTTCAGTGAATCAAAACGATGATCTAAATACTGTATGAAAATCATGGAAAATCTCAAAAAATACATCGTTGTAAAGTACTACGATTTTTTAAAGAAACGACTGGCCAGTCGTTTTGACTGGTTTGGTAGTTCTAGTGTTAAAGAGCTTCCTTAATAGACTGATGATCCTCACAAAGGATCAGAGAATGACATTCATCAGAGAAGAATATTTTAGTCTTGTACAGTACCTGGTGGTCCCTGAATAAAGCACAGCTTGGCTTCCTTTTGCGTTATCGCCTCCGCCACCTTCAGCACAGCCTCCAATTGCTTTGGATTGAGTTTCTCCTGTTCCAGAACAGCGTTAAAACGATCTTAACTTTCCTTAAGTTGGTCTCTTGCCTACACTATGCCGTCCACATGTCTAATCAAGATTATTCTGTTCAACGTTTGGAATAGTCGAGTTCTACTAATCTTATCGCTAGTCCCCATAAGTTCTCAATCCTGCCCCTCTATTTCCACGAAACTTCGAGGATACACGTAAATAAATACAAGATTTTATTGTATTATATATCTACTCCTCCAGGCATTTTCTTAATTTTTGTTCACGTGTGACACCAACGTGGTGTCACCGGCATTTGCCTAATTTATTTCTCAGGACACCAACGTGGTGTCACCGGACGACATAGTATTCATATCTAACCACAGTCTAGCCTCTTCCTCGAGGTATTCAAGTACAACTTTTTCGTGGTCTTATATCAGCGCTACTCTTTCTACTTGCTGTGTTAATTCTTGTGTTAGCCACTTGCTGCAAGGAAAAAGGACCACGAAAAAATTACACTAACCCTCTCTTAATTTACCTTCGCCACCAGTGGACCTGCCTGCGACTCAGGAACGACTGGCAGCTGATAGAGATCGCACTGTGGATTCAGAACCAAGTCCATGACGGGCGACAGAGGCAAATATTGCAAGGCCTGCACCATTCGCATGTTGGCCCGCAAGTACGTCACGGATCTCAGTCTTTGCACGCGATTCGCGACCAGCGTCTTATCGAGGGGCTTGGTCAGCATGGTGTAGGTCAAGAGGGCGTACGGATTTTTCACGTAGGTTTCTGAAGGCAAGGGAGAGGCTCGAAGAGCGCGAACTCGTTTTCGTGGTTGATACGCGGACTGCGGATATTGTTGCAAATTTACATCGAAGCGAATGTGAAGGGAACGATTATAGTGGACTTTGTTACTCCTAATTGCTTCGTGTTTTATTATATATATCTTGAAAAAACTGGTGAACAGCAATTCTGGGTTTTTAATTGTTTCTCGTAAGGACCAGTTTTTCCAAGAAGAATTTTATATCGTGACTGTAATCGTTATTAGAAATGCGGGCAGTCACTGAATCTTATTTATCTGGTTAATATATATATTTATATCGAAGTGTTTGAAGAAAAGATATTTGTCACGCAAGAAACACTCAAATATGCTCCCCATATATTACGAAATGTTCTGCAAAAACTGTAGAAATTCATGTAGAAAATCGTGCGTGCAAGAAACGTGTACAAAATTCACCGCAATATGTACAAAAAAAATACATTAAGATTGGGAAAGAAACATATGAGATTATAAATTATATGTTGCATAAATGATTATAATTGGATCAAAGAAATAAATAAAAAATCATACGAATAGAAGGAGACAATTGTAAGAATTATTCCATTTCTATTATATTCGAAGAGTTTCTTATCCGCTTTCGATGCAAATGTTAATTTGCACAAACTTCCGCAGTCCAATGGAAGGATACTCACTCAAATCCTTGTTGTAGTGCGTGAAAGGCGTGAGCACGGTTTGGTATACGTTATTCACGTACGCGAATACTTTGTGAAAGATTTGCTTGCCACTTTGATTGCTCACGTATTCGAAGAACACCAGGTCCCCGTAATTGGGGTGGGCGCACCTGTGCAGATCCTCTTTCGTGACCAAAACCTCGAGCATCAGAGTGGCCAGGGTTAAGTTTATCGAAGGATTGGTCTCCTGAGTTATGGAACTCTCTACTATCGAACACATTACGGTTGGACGTCTAAAAGATCAGAATTTATATAGCGCCTTTGCGGATTCGAAAGGATCATCGTGAGATTATCTTAAAGCATTCGCGATTGGGGAATATTTTCCGTTTCTACGATAATATAAGTACAGGCGAGGATAATGAAATTCTGAAGCTGGCTGTAGAAAATTGACATCGTTAAAGCAAGGATAAAAATGATAAGATTTATTTGGAAATATCGATGTGTGTTTTGAAATATCAATTATGTGTTGTTTGAATTAAAAAGATTTTTTTTCCTTCGTGTACTTGATTTATAGGTGGATAATGGATCGATGTTCGTAATTATTGGAAAATCACTCGGTTACTCTGAAGTTTTCTTAAATATTGTCATAATGACAGAGTTCGATAGAGGGAGGAGGAGAGATTTTCTTATACGTGCCTAAAATTACTTTCAATGGCGTCGAACTCTTTGGTTATTCCACACCAGATTTCCAAGAGCAACAGCGGCAGGGCTATTTTATAGTACTCGTTGAAGGATTTGTAACGTATCAACGTGGGAATTAGCTCGTCCTGCTTTACAACAGGCGCGACACAGTTCAAGTATCGCTGTTCCTGTAACGAGGGGCGAGAGGTAACTTGACTCCTTCGTGTCTCGTGTACTCTAAACGCAATCAGCCTTGGCTAAGAATCTGTCTCGCGATACACCACTTGAGCCAACAGGTATCGCGTAATTATAATTTTCAAGAGAAATATTTTTGCCTCTAATTAACTCACTGTAGGAAATCAATTAAACCCTGCATTCTTCAGGTTTGCATTTAGCTTTGGCATATAATAAATTAAGAAACACGATACGCGAATATCGCAAGCATCAGAGACCCAAAACAACTAAAAGAAGAAAAAACAAAATGGCTCTAGACTCACTTCCAGCCACACTGGGTTCCAAGAAAAGATCCGCAGGAGAAACTCCTCCAATTTCGGACAAGAATCAGCAGCGACATTCGGCGCTCTTGCTGGCAATTTCTCAACCGGAATAGGCGCGTCCTTTCCAACGATCTTCTTCAGGGTATTCTGCGGTTCGATCTCGTACTCCTTCGTGGTCTGCAGCTTCACGGCGAAGGACACGCGCTTCTTGGTCTGCCCGGAAATCCTATTCGGCGCCGTGTTCTCCTTCTGGACCTTCATCTTGGAGCTCTGGATCTTCTCGAAATCCACCATCCTGCCACTCATCTCGTGCGCGGATATTCTTTCGTCCTCTTGATTCTTATCCTGATCCTCTGCCAGCTGAGTTTTAGTAGAATCCACCGAATCCTTCAGCTGCAAAGTCTGCTGAAGGTCCTTCGTGATCTTCCTCATGGCCTCCTTCGAGGCACTGTCCTTCCCTCGTGTCGTCCTATTTTTCTTCAAGGGCGATGCTTTGTTCTTCTCCCTTTTTTTTTGGTTACCAGGCTTGGGCTCGCTCTTCTTCTTCTCCATCGAGCTCTCCATGCTGGAGGACATCGAGGCATTGAGACTGGACCTCTGCTCATCCACCAGGAAGTCTCCTCGAGTCCTCAAGGAAACCTTGGCCTTTGGCTTCACCAGGGTGCGCTTCTTCTGCTGGACGCTCTCCTCAGCTGCTTTCCTCTCCTCCTCCGCGAGTTTCTTCAGCTTCTCCTTCCTGTCCTTCGCCAGGAGCTTCTTCTCCTCCTTCGAGAGGGAGCTCCTCTTCTGCTTACTAGCTGGGAGACACTCGGCCCACTTGTGGGTCATCCTTCGATGCTTCTGTTCCTTCTCATACTGGTGCTGCTCGATCCTGCTCTTCTTCTCGAGCTCCTTCCTCTCCTTCGAGCTCAGCCTCGAGTAGCTCCTCTTGTCCTTGGCCAGGATCGAGGGCACGCTGCTCCTTCTTCTTCCGGTTGGCAGGTGGAGAGCTTCGATGATGACAGGGCCCTTTTTCGTGGGAGAGGCCTCCTTTCGAGAGGAGCCTGAGGTGTCCTGGAGGCTCTCATTGAAGGCGCCAAGGGTGTTGTTTTGATCAGTAACAAGAGAAGTGTTCTGCTCGAGAGCTGGAGGACTGGTTATCTCAGCAGCTCCATCCTTACAAGGTGAGCTCGTCTGGTCCAGAAGCTCCTCCAGGTCGTGGCTCATAGCTCTGCGGATGTCCTTGATCGCGGAGTTGGTTCGATCGAGGTTCACTCGTGTGCTCTCGGAGATCCTCGAGGCGCTCCACTTGCTCGATTCCTTGTTCAGTCCCGCGCCAGGAAGCTCGAGGATCTTCGAGGGCTTCTCCTCGATCTTCTTCGAGACTTCGTCGATGATCTCCAGGTCTATGTCCTCGTCCTCGAGTCTCTCGAGCTTCGGGACGGTCACGTCCAGGTCGTTGATCACCTGGCTGCGCGAGAGCCTCTCCAGCCAGACGTTCTCCTCGTCCTCGCTGTCGCTCAGGGATATCACTATGTCCGCGTCGTCCATCACGTTCAGCTGCTCACCCTCCATGTCCTTGGACTCCTCCTTCACCTCCTCCTTCACGTCGATGCCGAAGCCAGTGTCGAAGAGCTGCGAGCAGGGGAAGATGTCGTCCTCGCTGTCGCTCAGGTTCACCACGTCCACCTCGGAGAACCTCGTCTTCGCCTCGTGCTTGATCCTTCGAAGCTTTATGGGCGATATCGAGGACGCCTCCTCGTTCTTTATGCAGGCTCGTAAGGCGTTCTCGTCTTCGTCCGTCAGCTGCAACTCGTCCTCCATTTTGATCAGGGCGTCGCCGTTTGTCGTCAGGTTCTTTGGCGCGGGGGGATCTTCCTTTGGAGATTCGATCCTTGAGTTTAAGCTCAGTCTGCTGGTGCTCCTGACTAAGTCCGCGGTGCGACTTCCGCTTGGACTGCTTTGATGATTGTTCTGCTCGTTCTTGACGGGGATGTCGATTATTTCGATGTCGTCCTCCTGGTCGGCCTTGCGACTCGACTCGGGGGAGGGTTTGTTGGCTGGGACTGGCGTGGCTGGGGAAAGACTTTTACCTGCTCGCGAGGGTGGGTTGTGGTAAGTGTAAAATTAGTGCATAATACTTTTCCAGGTGGTTCAAATTTGAGGAGTTAGTTGAGGAGAAAGTTAAGGAAAATAGAATGTGAGTGGAATGTTGATACGTGCCTTCATAAGCGTTTTTTTCTTTTTCGTAAAACTATTGCAGTCGATATCATTTTGTAATGTGCCATTTGTAAGTATTGGTGATAATAGAACGGATGGAAGATACGTTTTATTAGCCCTTATCACTATCAGTGGGCTTATCAGGCATCCTGTATATATTGTCTTTTATATTTTTACCACGATTATATGATTTATGCAATTAATAAAGATCGATTTAAAATAAGTCAAATATCATTACTCGCGTGTTAGTATTTTCTTATTAAAAATACTATATTATATTGCAAATCTCGCAAGCAATATATAGAGAATAAATGCGAGTTGTTATTGATCAGAAGTGGTACATGAAACAATGAAGATTACTAACGTAATTCAAGATATAATTTTTTACTATAAACTGAATGCAGCACATTTATAGATAAACGTGATATTACCTGACTAATGATAAAGAGTTGCTAAAAATAGCAAGGATGGGTGTGGATATTGCACAGAAATTTTGCCACAAGTATGTAGATATATTAGTAACTCCTTGAGTCACTAATAAATTGTTTACGACAAGGTCTGATATTTTATTTAACGTACCGTTAGGAATTTTGTTCTCGAACGAGAGATCATCGTCGAGTTTAGGTATTTTATTTGGCACATTTGCATCACAGTTAGGTTGCCCCCTCTTTCTAGTAATGACAACATCGTTATCCTTCTCGGATACTTGCTCTTTGGTTACATTATTTGGATTGTCAATGGTGTTCGATAAATCGTTAGTATCTATTTCCTCCTCCGATTGCAACTGCAAGGATTGGAACGTCAATTTCCTTTTTCTAACATCCAACTTACCCTGATACTACAGCAGACCTATATAAGTATTCTTACTCTGCTAATGCATAATTTGTAGGCATACAAAGATTTATCTGTAACGTTTATCTGCGGACAACCAATCCCAATAATGTCATTTTCGGAGAGCTTTACCATCTGATATGGCGTTTGGACAACGCCATTCAGAAAAAGCCCATTGGAGCTCTAGAAGCAACAAAAAATTACGTTGCGACCATCGACGCATCTCTATAGACAATTTCAATTTCAATATACCTTCAAATCGGTGACGTATAACTCATCTTTCCCTCGAAAGAAAATGCAATGTTTGCGAGATACCAAGATGCTGGGGCATACTATCTGATTTTCCTTGCCTCTACCGCATGTATACTGTAAGAAAAAGTACTTCATCCTAACGCGAGCGCTATTAAATCTAAAGTGAACTCGAGACAGGTTAAACAGTGATCTGTATCCATAGTGTTTATCACAAATCTATGCGCGGCACTGATTAGCTTTTAAATAAATACACAAGTATGTACCACTCGTTGCTAAAAATATTATTCCGCGCAAATAAATTATCATTATAAATTATCTCACGCCCCTTGGAAATCCTTTCTCGTACCCCATTTTGAACATCATCGCAGAACTGTATAAGTATACAGCTTTATTCCAATAATCTAATAGCAGTTACAGTCGCAGAAGCAATGTTTTTCAGTACACACTGCACTCGTCTTACTATCGTAGTAAAAACTCTCTGTGGTAAGAGAGTCGGTAAACTGCTGGTATGTAGTTTCAACCCTTAGAACTGTGTTCCGCACAGATACAGCGACGCTCTACCGTGCTGCGGAGTATCGCCATGCACGTACGTTACTACTACGTTAAATCTCATCTTTCACGCTACTCTTTATACTTCTTAGAAGTGAATGTTATCGTTTGAAACGCAGAAAATAAACGTGACTGGCGCTTGTATTTGGACATTGTCCCCATCGACTGGCACGAAATACACAATTCGTGAAATATTTTATCAATCAAAGAACCAAGAGTCAGATCACTCACCGACTGCTCAGGTTTGTCCAGGACGATCGTCTCCGGAATGTGGATTCGTTCCAGGACGAATTCATGATTCGTTCGCGCGGTCATTGTTCACAACACTGCTCCGAATTTCGGCTTCGGTTTAACCTTTATGGTGGCGGCATAGCGCGCAGTTCGAATCTCACCGCTTTTCTCGGCCACCAGCCGCCTGATCAGGGATCCTGCATCCTCCTTCGTACACTCGCGAAATAATTAAACAGCACAAGAAAAGTATAAACGCACAAACCGTGACATTTATCCGCTCTTAACTTGAAGACGACGGATTATCGCGCCTGAATATTCGTTCGTGCGCGATGGTAGCGCCATCTGAAGCGCCAGTCGAACGACCGCGCGATTTAAAATCGAGTGGATATGCACAGTGTAGAGACACTGCGTGTATCATTATATAGTATGTAAGAAATATTTTTAAACGATCATTTGCGAACATTATATATTTTTTATATGTACCACTGTGCGTGGTTTCATATATAAATATAATTAAGAAGACATCGTATAAAATTTACTCATTTTTTATTACAACCGTACCTGTCTTAACAAGTATAGTTATCGAACAAGAGGAATAGGGACAACATGTCTTATTCTTTATTCTCAGAAGAGACTGGGTTTTGTATTGAATCCGTATATTTACACGTTTGTGCCTACGATTTCAATGTCAGGTGGAGATACTTTCGTAAAGAACTTGGCACGAATAAAGGAAAAATGATTGGCAATGTATACAATCTTGAGACACACATCGACGTTACAATAATCTCGTTATATTATATATATTTCCTATCACAGCGTGGTTGGAAAAAAGTAACTAGATTCCACGCAGAATAAATACAATGTAATACAATAAAGATAACAATGTAAATAATCCTAACTACGCGTCTATCGAAGGACGATCTACAATTTCATGCGCCACCCTGTTAAATCTACAATACGAAATACGAACAAAATATGTTTATAGCAGTAAATAATATTAGGAGTTTCAATAAATGGTGGCATTGCTAACAGATCTCGATACCGTGCTGAGGTATCTTAGATAATTCCTTATCGATACTAGCTTGACTTTCATATCGCGTATAATAAAGTCAACGTAGATTAAAAGTTTATACATTAACACGCTAATCGCCACGGCTGTATTTACGTGCCATTCCATTCACACTGCGGTTAGCTCCTCAGCCACTTGTCAATAGGCGAGCCAGAGTATAAACAGATGAGTCAGATGACTTTCTTCCATCACGATAAATACTGTTTTGGATCCCAAGTTCACTTAGTCTCAATGTTATAATGCAAACTCACGAATATTAGGTTTAAAAATGGTGAAGAGTTTAAGGCGAAAAGTTACAACCTTCTGTAATCGATGCACAAGCGAACCTCACCTTTGTTTACCCTGTTTTAATAAATTACATCAATGTTTTTGAGTATTATATTTTTTTACTTAAAGCATTGATCAAATAAAAATTTATATCGCATAAATTAAACGTTCAGTCTCAGAGTAAATCCGCTTCGAAGTTTAAGCCCGTGGCGTTTAACGTGTTAATATAAATCAAATTCATACACTCACGCGCATCGATGCAAAATAAATATCGTTCAGTCGTTCTTGCACAATCGCAACACGCATACAGGATGATAATATGAGAATAACTAGTCAAAGAGAAATTAGACAAACGAGGCCTATCTTTTGCGAGCCAGTCCTGCATTGTGGAGAACACTGTAGATCTTTTCTCGTGGAATTTTGTCGCTTTCCCGATCGATTACCTGTAAGAAGAACATTTGATCCAAAAAAATAAAATAATAAAAGGCAATTTTGTAGACAATCAAAATTTAAATCCACAATTTACTTCTAATAATTATTCTAATTATTTTAATAATTCTAATTTCTAAATCGAGGACCTTATCGATGTTTTAAAACGATATTCCACCATCGATATACATAAAAATTTATATCAAAATTTGAGCAGAAAAACTAGACATCATTTTGCATATCCTGATCGACAAACCATCACGTCTTCTCTTCATAAATTTATTTATCGATCACTATATAGTGGGGCAATTATTTATATCGTGAAATACGAAAAGGGTTTACGCTTACGTGCATCTCTTTGTCGATGAACCACGATTCCTTCGCCAGCCTAGAAGCGATGTTTGGGTTTTTGTAGAAGTTGTTTCGTAACTCATTGGGCAGGCTGTCCTCGATGGCCGAATTAATAACGACAGCTGGATGCGCGAACATCGTCGCTGGGCGGAGAAAAAATTGCGGAGCGGCCGCGCACATCCCCGCAAAAACCAGGAGAATAATGAGCCTCATGTCCCTGACGAATTGTTCTATCACCCCTGAAAATGATTTTTCGCAAGGTTAATGGGAATCTCTTACGAAATACACTTCTTCGTAAAAAAAACCTCCAATCAATTAAAAATAACTTTACAAACAACCGCTCAAAGAGGAAGTTTCTGCTGAGTATTTATTATATTTATAGTATATAACTCCGCAACGTGTAATAAATATAATGATAAAGGAAGTTTCTCCTGAGTATTTATTATCTTTATATAATTTATATAATATATAATTTCGCAACGTGTAATAAATATAATGATAAAGGAAGTTTCTCCTGAATATTTATAATATATAACCCTGCAACGTGTAATTTATCAATAGAGTTTTATTAACTATGTATACAATAAGAATGCAACGAATTCTCCCGAGCAATTATTCTTTCTCTATTCCATATTTTCCTTATAATATAATATTTTTAATGTTCCATTTTGAATATGTCGTACATTTTATACTTTCCTAGTGCCGCTGTTTTTTTTTCCTTATCAAAATATATTCCCTGTATTTTAATTTGTAAGGCGTTGCGGATGCTCGCGATGTTTATGATTTACGTTGATTTTTAACGGACGTTATATTGGCACAGAAGATACTTGTTTCGCGCAGCTAGGAGAACCTTCACACGCGAGAGACCGCAAAGTGGCACAAAGGGTTTTATGTTTCACCGCAATACTCACTGACTTCGCCCTTATCACTTACACGATAGTTACCTTCGAGCTGAAAGACCTTTTCTTACGCATATTACAATCGATCTTTTAGGTCCTTCTTTTGCAACACGTGTAGTTTGGATAGTGCATTTATAAGACAAGTAAGAACACCTTGAAAATATATTGATATTCGTTTTTGCGGTTTATACATACGATACGGAATGATGCTAATAATATAAGCGCGCCATATTGTATCAGAATAAATGGGCGGTGTAAAAATATGACACGCTTTGTACATCTTTAAGCGAGATTATTTGTTTATTTATGGTTACCACGAGCAAAGTGTATTACTTGTGAACTTGGAAATTTAGGTAATAGAGGTAATAAAATCATATCTTCGCATCCATACTCTCCCATTTCTTTAATAAAACATAGAGTGCTCTAAATGAGAGTAGAGCACGCTCTGCAAGTGAAGATACATAAACCACACAAGCACACTTCCTGAACCCCTCGATCCTCACATATCCCAATCAAACAGCTTCCAATACTATACAGAACCAATAAACCGAGCGCACTCTTTCCAAAATCCCTCCTCCTAAAACCACACTCTTCCTAAAAGCACACTCTGAAAGTGAAGATACATAAGTCACACAAGCACACTTCCTGAACCCCTCAGATATACGCATGAAAGAGCTTGCAACGCAACATGGAGCCAACAAACCGGGCACACTATTCGACCCTCTCCCCAAGAGCGCGCCCTGAGAGCCAAATGCACTCACCTCTCGGGCACACGAACGACTTCGAAGCTATCGTGCCGAACTGCTTTTGCCCCGTGCGTGTCTAACTGAATGCAAGATCCGTGACGGTGTTACTTATATACGAGCAGCGCTCGACCGGTGCTCCCGTCGCGGGCTAAGGTTACATCCGAAGTCCTCGTGGTCATTGCCTAGCCGCTTCGCCCTCTCGACGGCTCGCTTCTCACCTCGAGACGAGGTCGCTGATCCTCGTTAAACTGAGTCAAGGGTGACGATTCCACGATCGCTCCGCCGCTCGATTCATCCGCGATTTTGCGCCATTCGCCATTGAGCTGGTGGGCCTTTCGTGGCTCTTCTGGGTGGCGAGCTTTGGATATTTCCTCACTTATCATTATTAGATTTGTTTGATTGGATTTTAGAGTTTTTAGTTTTAGATTTTAGTCGTTTAATGGACGTTTCATTTATTATATTGGACCCTTCGCGGGTCTCCTAGGTTCTAGGTGCTTGAGTTATAATTATTAGATTTGTTTGATTGGGTTGAATGTGTTTCATTGGATTTTAGATAAATCGTTTAATGGACGTTTAATTTTTTATACTGGGCCCTTCGCGGGTCTTCTAGGTTCTAGGTTCTTGAATTATAATTATTAGATTGATGTGTTTCATTGGATTTTAGATAAGTCGTTTAATGGACGTTTAATTATTTTATATTGGGCCCTTCGTAGGTCCTTCAGGTGTCCAGCTGTGGGATATTTCTTGAATTATAATTATTAGATTTATCTGATTGTATTGAACGTTTAATGGACGTTTCATTTTTTATATTGGACCCTTCGTGGCCCTTCTTAGTGTCCAGCTTTTGGAAATTACTGCAATTCTATCTATTAGATTTGTTTCATTGTATTTAACGTATTTCAGTAAATTTCAGATTAATCGTTTAACAGACGTTTAATCCTTATTCTTGGATCTCTAGCAGCCAATTGCACTTACCGTTAAATATCGTTAAATTTCAGTAAACGATGTTTATTCGATCCAGGAATAAACCACGGTTTACTATAATAGTTTACTTCTTGACCGAATAAACATAATTTACTGACCTTTACGTCAGGCAGAGTAATACAAAAAACCCTCAGGCCTATAGTTAAATTTCAGTTAGGATTAAATTTCAATCGAACGTGAGTCACTCTACGAGCCCAGGATCGATAATACCTCGTGGATCGATTCTGCGGTTCGATAGAACCGGTCGGCTACGTGATCGTCGAATCCTTCGAATTTCATTCCACTTTGCTTTCGAGTCCACGATGCAAATCCATCTATGATCTTCTGAGCTGACATTACCTCACATAAAAAAGAAAAAACGAATGGAAAGGGTTAAGATAAAGAAGAAATACATTTGAACAGCCAGCAATGTTCAGTTTTTACTTCACTGCTGTTTCCATAGAATCAACTTGGTTCTATTTATTCTTCGAGAATATCGATTATCAGGATTTTAATGAAAGGCAAGCTGGATCGACCGATGTATATTCGCACAGAAGCGTTTCCACTTATTCCTGATGATATTCAGAAAATAAGGCGGTACCTCGAAGAACGTATCGGCTCTGTTACTGACGTGGCCAATTTAAATTCCTGGATACTAGCGCCAGATTTACTACGTGCCTGGCCAGGCGTGTCGGAAGAACGAGCCACGTTTTCTGATTCGAATATACGCCCAGCGTTGTTTCACTTTCCACGGTTAAATGTCCAATTCCGTAGGCGTAGCGATCTACCGTGTTACGCAGCCGAAACGTGACGAAAGTTACTCGCAGTCTTTCCCTGGAACGAAAACGACAGTGGTTTTTAAGGGTTGAGGAATTCCTGCGCGCTTGAAAATGGAATTAACACTAAAATTATTGAAAAACTCAAAATGGCTGGACGATTGTTTCTTGAAAAAAAATAATTGATTAATGAAAAAAATCGTAGCGTTTTAAGATGACGTATTTTTTTATATTTTCCATAATTTTTATGCAATATTTAGATATCAAAATTACTTCTCGCGTGAATTTTGAAACAGGTAGTTCGTAATGAACGGTGATAAAAATAGTGATACTTTAAAGACAGATATAAATAATAGTGAAAAGCGTGGAATAATACTACTTCTTTATTTTTAGCACGCTTGTCAAATAGATAATCAAACCCGAATATCCACCGCTATATAACATTGGAAATCGAGTCGTAACATTACCCAATAAATGTGAAAGTCTTTAATATAAATAATTAGTAAATATCTACTTCGAATAAAAACATTCCGAGCTAAACCCGCCCTGGAAATTCGAAACTCACGGTATCAAATATAATCAAAAATAATGAAACAACAACATGACCAACCATTCCATCAGATTTCTCGTCTGATCAGTCATTTTCCAAGATCGTTTTCTCACGAGTCATTCTCTTCTTAACAACTATACATTCTATCCAAAAAAAAGAACGAATCAACGTTAATTTAAATCATAAACACTTCAATGTCCAGCTTTCATATTCACAACAACCCAGTTTATATTCAAAATTTCTTCAAACATTAAATTACCATTAAAAAAAAAATACAACGCACATATGAAACTTGCAAGCGATGGACCGATTAAAATTAAATCACAGCTCACGCAAATTCACGCAATAATGAATACTTAAAAAGGGTGTAATACATTTTTTCCAAAATATACGTAAGTGCCGGCAAGTAGCGGTTAAGAGTAACGACGCCCAATAAATGTTTGAGTGGCCGTTACTTATTAACGATTTATCGAGGAAACGAGGAAGTCGTAAGTTTTCAGGGGGAGAGAAATGCGCGTTGCACGTAACGCAGAGCTCGCTTAGGCGAGTTCAACCACCTACGCAGCCTCGAAGCTCTTTTTCTTCGGCACAGTTTTCCTGTTGGCGTATTATGCATATCGCGTTTCGTCGTGACACAGCGAGAGCCGGCTCCGGGTTACGTACTTACTTGGTATTGCATTTACTCTCCCTTAATGCTCCATTTAACATCCTGTGCACTTTCCTCCAAGATATTCTCGATACGGCGCCGGGCCTGATAAACTGGCATGAAAAGTGCGCGATGTGCGTGCATAAATAATTATTGTCACTTTGGATTTACGTACGTCGTGTGTTAATTTTAGTCCCTCCATATTTTGTAAGTTTTATTGTATATGTCCATAACTTGTAAGTTTTATTGTATATATGGGTTGCATTTTTTTTTAATCGTTTAAAGCCACTTTTGAAGAAAAACTGGGTTGTAAATATGAAAAGCAGATGTGTAAGTGTGTCTATTTAAGATTGTTATTACCGCGCTCTTTTTCAAATTAGATTTATAGTGTTGAGAAAAACGTGACCGAGCTGCTCGCTATTTTAATGTAATCAAGAATTTCACTTTTGTATAAAAACTGTTGGTATAAAACAAGTACTTTTATACTACAAATATAATACACTACAAATAATATAATATGATAAATTGTCGTATATAATAAATAATATACTACAAATTCTACGACAAAAATCAAGGTGAGTGAGGACTTTTCCTACAGGATTGTAATTCGATTTTAAGCTCGAGAATTTTAGAAGGCACTTGCTGTCGGATATTATAGTTGATTGAGGAACGAAGGATATTATTTCTGGGTCTTATACACCGAGGAAGATGAGGGAATGGACGGTATTTGGGTCAATGTTATGGCCTTATAAGTAATATTAAGCGGCAGAGCGGTTACCCTTGTCACGATCGACTTTCAGGAAGTCCTCATACTTCAGTGTCGTTAATTCTGGAAGGCTACGTCAGACTTGGAAAGATCATCGATGCAATATCGCATTGACTGCAACGATGCGAATTAATAATACATGAATCACGTAATCGCTGCGTTGACACAATCCGCTGCTTCTTTCGTGTAAGAATACCGAAAGTCTTTCTTTACCTTTCACCGTCTATTGTGATTGTAAATATAAATGTAATGTACATTTAGATAATATTAAAGAGAAGATAGATATAATATTCATTATAGATGTTCGTGTAAAATGCTGGATTAATTCTAAGATCGTTATTAACGATATGTTTAGGCCATTTGGCTTCTATTATTATAAACAAATACATCTAATTCTATTTTTACACTATAGATACGATCTCGAAGAATACGTATGAAAAAAAATTCGTGTAAAAAACTATCTCCAATGTCGCGGTTATAAAAATAAAAGCAAAGCAAGATTTTCTTCTTAGAATTTGGATCGATCGTGTTGAATTAAGATAAATCGTGTAAAAGAAGTTCGTGTAGAAACAGAATTAACTGTACTATAAACTGCTTTGTTTTCTTTATATACTCAGTACCTCACAATGTTTAGAAAAGCATATAAGCATATAAGTATTGTATTTTCTATTTTTACGATGGATCAACAAAGACCTTCGACATTTAAACAGCTTCTAAAGATGTTCACTTACAACGGTGGATGCATTCGACATGCGAGTTGCAAACTTTAACCGAGTTTTGCTTATTTGTTGCTTGCTTGGATTCAACGAGACGTAATTATGCAAAAGGGTTTTGAGGCACAATAATGGTGAGAAAGGTGCAAACGCAAGCCTGGCAAACAATGAAGAGTCGACCTTGCTCTCGATTAGAAAGGCTGGCCGCGTATCAAGGGCGCCTTCTTTCCTGTCTATCGTAATCTCACGATCTGGATTGGCTGTCGCTTGTTTTTAAACCGTGTCCCTCTTCGATCTTGATCTGTGTATTTTACAAATTCTTTGAAAATTCCCTCAGAATTCTATTATGAATTATGAGCCACAGATTTCATGGACGATATATTATATATTTTATTACTTTATATGCCTCCACTCGATATAATCAAATCTCGCAACGCCATAAATAAATCGAACTAAATTAAACATCAGCTATTTAAAGGGATGCGTGGGATAATTTATGTATACAAAGAAGAAACCATCATTCGTACGGCGTATAAAATATTTTATTAATAACTCGTAAAGCCAGATAGGTAACCCCAGATATCTTAGTGGACTTAATCAAATGCTTGTTCAGTCGAACAAAATACGCGCGATTCGTACGTTATTCGACTCGTACATCAAATCGCCAGTCGTAATGAGCAAGTTGAAGGTTGAAGACTCGTCCTCGCGATCTCTTCGCATAATCCTCGAGCATCAGTTCCGTATACAAGTACATCGCAGCTTTCTTTTTGCCTGGCAAGGAGGAATATTGGTACTTCTATACACTCTTGGGTCATGTGGAAGATTCCTCGTCTACCCTCTGCACGCTTCGAGAAGGATTTGGAACTTCAGGGCTAATCGTTGGTCGTGTTGAGGGAAGAGAAAGTGATCGAGATGCGACGATGGATAATTCGATTCGAACTTGGAGTTTTCGGTGTGGGTATTTTGGTTTTGATCAGTGGAGACAGTTGGTAGCTTTGGAGGTTTGTCGAGGTTGTCGATTTAGAGGTAATATTCGTTGGGGGATGAAGTGATCTTCTGGTAAAAGTAAAGGGAGGTTTCGAGGCTTGATCCTGGATGTAGATTTAGTAGTTGTAAGTAGATGAAATGCTTTCGTAGCAAGAATCAAGTTTTAAGACATTTTAGAGGTTTTTCGATTCGATAATAAGATTCGTAAGCTGATGAGACGGTTGTCTGGTAAAAAGGTCTTCGGATTCGAGATACTTGCAGATTCAACTCCTCGATTTAGTAACAACGTTCATAATGGGATGAAATCCTATTTTAGCAGAGATAACTGACGATTTCTACGTGCGTCTGAAAATTCAGCTTCTAGATTTAACAGTAATATTAACAATAACATGTAACGCTGTTGATTTTCGAAGTGCAACAATTAAAATCCTCGATTCTAATCTTCATAAGCGATTGAGACGATTCCCTGGTAAAAAGAACCTAGTATTTTCTTCTACGTATGAAGCTTCAGCTCCTCGATTTACAACTAATATTCACGATCAGACGAAAGCCTATCCCAGCAAGAACAACCTAACGATTCTCGAAGCGTGCTAAGGTCCTCGATCTAGTGGTAATATTGGTAAGCAGGCGAGATGGTCTTTTGGTAGAGAGGCACAGCTGCGTGAGCCACTGCTGGTGCAAGCGCCTTGCCGACAACCGGGACAGAGCCGTGGACCTGGACGTGGTCCAAGTGCGCTGTTTTGATAAAGGTCGGCTGCTGGACGGACACTCGCTCGATCTTCGTCGCTGGCTCGACGACGTCGAACTCCTGGAGGGTCTCGATAGGCCTGCTCACCACGACGCGCCTGGTGGAGACTCGCTCGCCAGTTGGTTCCGCGTTGTCTGGCGCTGGAGTTGCTGAGAGAACGCGTGCGCGCACGTGGCCAGCGTCGCCCACGGGCGATCCAGAGACTCCATCGCGACCGAATCCAACCTGGAATTATAAAAATTATTATCGATTCGATGGAATGATTATTGATATGATGGTTTGAAAGAGGTTGTAAAGATTCTGGTAAAGTTTCTTAAAGGAAGAAAGGAGTTTCCAGTTTAGTTACGAGGAGATCGAATTCGATGTGTGAAATTGTAATAAATGAGCTCAAGGTGACGCAGTTGAAGAAGTTGTAACGATTCTGGTAGCAGAGTTTCTTAAAAAAAGGAACAAGCATTCAGTTTTCTATGGAGATCGAATTTGATGTGTGAAATCATGATAAATTGTTTGGCTACTCTTCCGTGATCTCTTTTCTTGTGACCAGAAACTTTTTATCCTATTGTCACGATGCCATAATTATAATTTCAATAACACGAGCATATACGTAAAGATAGACGAAAGTACGAAATTACGATTACACGTAAAGACAGATGAAAATAATATTTTTCCAAAGTAATATACCAAATTAAAAAGAGCGATCGTGAAACGATCGATCTTCAACTATTTCTTTATACCAATATTTTCTATTATCCTACAAAGTTTTCCAGTCTCACAATTCACTGTTTCGAAGCTGAACGATGATTAATAAAATAAGGATCATTGGATCGAAGGGTTATTACCTCAGCGACTCCACCACGAGCGGTCAGAAGCTCGATGAGCCTGTTCTGGTTGTACTTATTTTCCTCAGCGCTGAATCTCTGGCTGGGGATGACGGAAGGGGATGGATCGTGGGCAGCGAAAGGGACGTTCGAGGCGCCATTCGATTGGGCAACCACGTTTGGCTCGGACGTGCGCACCTAAACAAATTTAGTTAGTTAGTTAGATTATAACAACACGCGATCATCGTGATTTTTAGAAGCAGCTTATTCGCAGACTTTTGTAATTAATTCTTCATCTGATTTCGTGGAGTTAGAGTTCTGTCAATCATGTCGATACTTAAGTGAGGAAACAAATAATTTATTGCCACCAGTGCGTTATTCTTCTGAATTCGATCTAAATATATTAATAAATGGAATAAAGGGAGTATTAAAAACATAAATCAATAATTAACATATATCGATTAGAATGATAAATATCTGATGAAATTAGCTTGCTAATCTTTTTCTTTGTAGCTTCGACTACTAGGATCATTAGCTCCTTGATAATTATCTTTTTTAACTACTTCGCGAACACAGTCACTAATTATTAAAGAAAGCAACTCGAGCAAGAAAACAAACTCGAAGAAAACCACACACCTGCACCTGGTCTTCTTCGACTTGTTCTCTTACTCGAAGAAGACCACGCGCCTGCAGATCGTTAAAAATAAAATTCCAGGAAAAAAATGGCAGTACCTGAGGAACCTGCTGCTGATTCTCCGCTGGCGCCGCGTTGCGGAAGTCGGAATTCTCCACGACGACCGATTCGTCCTCGAAGTTGTTCGCTGGGGTGGGTGCGGGGGGTGCGGGCGTGGAGGAGGGGTTGTAAGCTGGCGACTGGGTTGGCTGGACGGCGGAGAAGAGAGGAGAGCCGGAAAGGTGCACTGGTGCGACGTGATGGTAGCCGTGGACCAAGGGCTGCACCACGGCTGGTCCTCTCTGCAGCTTCGAGGTTGGCTCCTCTAGTTCCACGACCGCGGATCCAGCTGGTCGGATGATCACGCGTTCTTCGATGTCGTAGAACTGCTTCTGAATCGCTGGTCTGCGCACCTGCATGAATATATTCGCTTTAGCGACACTTGGTTCGAGATGAAGGACTATGGAGGTCTGAATCGCTGGTGCGAGCATCAAGATGAAACTATTCGCTTTAGCGACGCTTGATTTTAACACTAGAACTACCGAACCAGTCGAAACGACTGGTCAGTCCTTTCTTCAAAAAATCGTAGTGCTTTATAACGATCCGCTTTTTGAGATTTTCCATGATTCTCATCTAGTATTATCGAGTATTATCTGTACTATCTATCTGGATCATCATATTGATTTACTGCAATTTCCTTTCACTCTCCCCTTTTTTTTTTTTTTTAATATACGTGGTGTTCTAAATATGCCCAGAAAGTGGCTGGTAGTTCCAGTGTTACCAGAATTTAATATAAACAAAGATCACCACTAGATTCATCGCGCGAAACACCGTGGCGATTGAGAGTCGCCTTTCGAGCGCAAAGGGTTAAACTGGACCAGGACCCAATGGCTCACCTCGAATTTCCGAGTGGAAACCGCCGGTTTCGCCACGTCCAGTTGCTTCTCCAGGACAGCAGGGTGCGCCTCGAACCTCGTGACTGGCACGTGCGACACGGTGGGCACGTGCTTCACGAAAGGCACGGCCGCAACTGCGGGGACCTGCGCAGTTGCGTAGCCAACGTGGTGCGTCTCCACCTTGGCTGGCGCAGCTGCGTATTGCAGAGGCGCTGCGTACTGAAGGGGCGAGGCGAGTTGCTGCAGAGTAGCGCCAGGCGCGTAGCTCAGTGGCGCTTCCTGCTGGAAGCTGTTGATGTAGGTGACGCCTGCGGGGTTCAGGTAGGGCATCCTCACGGACACGTGGCCGCACTGGCCAAGCTGCAGCAGCGCTGCGATTGCGAGGAAGAGCTTCATCCTGGAGCTGGAAGTTTGTGCAGGTTGGAGTCTCGTGGGGAGATCAGTTTGGGTGCTTATTGTTGGATGGATGATGGAGGGAGTTGGGTAGAGGTCTGGGTTGGAAGCTTGTGGGGAAATGAGTTTGGGTGCTTATTATTGGGTGGATGATGGAGGGAATTGGATGGAGGTCTGGGTTGTAGTCTTGTGGGGAGATGCTATTTGTTGGGTGGATAATGGAGAGATGGAAGTATGTCTGGGCTGGAATTTTCTGGGGAGATGAGTTTTGATGCTTCTTGTTGGATAGATGATGGAAGGAGTTGGATAGAGGTCTGGGTTTGAATCTTCTGGAGACATGAGTTCACATGCTTCTTGTTGGATGAATGATGGAGGGAGATGGTCAGAGGTCTGGGATAGAATCTCGTAGAGAAATGATTATACTCTTTTATCGTTAAATATATGATCGAGAGGCTTGCATAACTGGTCTACGTAAAGATCTTACAAACCTCAGTTATTTACAAGCATCTCGTTAAAATCTTTAAAAAATCTTAAAAGCAGAGCGAATCAACTTATATCAAATACTCGAACTTAGCTCCAGTGTCCCATCACCAAAATCCAAACGCACCCCAAAACCCAACCCGATCAAACCCCCCAGCACCAAACCCCAAAAATAAAAATCGATCCCCAGAAACACAGAGGAAACCCGTCCAAAATCCAAAAAAAAACGAGAGAAAAATACAAGAAACGAACCAGGCTCTAAACCGATCCCGATTATCCTGAGTCGAGTCCAGGGATAAGAAGGAATCCCAGAGGAGGCGAAGGCGACGGAGGGTTGCCAGACTGTGTTCCGTCAGTGGCGCTTCTCCTTGCTTATATGGCCACGTGGTGGGCCCCTTCCACGCGATGCAACCACGTTTTCGGGCCCCTACCAGCCGAAATCCGGAAAAGAACTGGGTCGTTCTACTCCCGAACCGAGCGAGGCTCCGTGGGGGCTGCTGACCACCCGATGATGGATACGCCTTTCGCAATTCCTCCTTAACCGACGGATATTCCAATGGCGTCTCGGTTAACACTAGCTTTACACAAGTTTCTGATATAATCGGACATGGTGTTAACCATGCGACGATTTTCGCGGAGGAAGGAGTATTTATGTCGGATTAATCGATAAGTGGAGACACGGGGAGGAATGCTGATTCTTTTTGATGTGCGCACTTTTCTTAAGAGTGTGAAGAGGTTTTTTAAAGGAACAGGGTGTTTGTTGTTTTCTTCGGTTTTTTTCTTGCAAAATAGTTTATATTGTTGGAAATTATATGATATGCGTTATTGATGTGTTAAGGAAAGTGTATGGTGTTATATATGGGATGGCGGATTGGTAATTTAGTAATTGCGAATTTGACTGAGAAGTGAGTTTGGTTAAAGTTTCAGGTGTATATGTATTTTACTTAAAAATAATCATCGTGTCTAAATACAAATATTCTTCTTTATAAAATGTATTTTAAGGTAGCTTCAATTTTCCATAAGTACAATTCCAAGGATTCAAGTTAAGAGAACGACACGCCTAACCAATCCACCTTACAAATTCGTTCTAGAAACAGAAAGCAGAAAGGAACACTCGCATTGCGCAATGGTGTTCGATCAAATTCGTCGTTCCACATGTCCAACCGGGCCTTAGTCGCGTAACCCTGAGCCGCGAGATCAGATCGGTTCTAACACATCCCCTGAGGCCAAACGGATCGATGTTCCGCCAAGAGAAATATTCCTTTGATGAGAAATAAATAATCCTCGTACTCGTATTCCATCAACTTTCATCTCAAGCTGGCAACTTTTCAAAAACGAAGAATCGTCCAGAATAAATTTATTCGTCGAAAATCATTTTTACAAAGGGTCTACATTCTACAATACTGAAATATGTTCTCATCGTTGGTCTACGAAAAATAAAAAATCGCTTTGCACATCGAGGAACAGAAATATTCCATCAACTGTGATCTCAAGCTGCCAAACTTTCGAGGACAAAGAATCGTCCAGATCGGATTTAATCGTCGAAAATCCTTTTGGAACGAGTCCCCATTGCGCAATGCCCAGACTTGTTCTCGTCTACGGAGGATAGAAAATCGCTTTGCATATCGAAGAAGGGAGGAGAGGCCTCGTACGAAAGTGAAAACCGAATTCGAGGCGGTCGATGCCACCAGGAGGATTGCACGCGTCATTCTCTTCTTTATTCAAGAATCGTACGCGCGTCAATCCGCGTAAAATTCGACACCGGGGGAATTTGGACACCGCGTTACGCGTGGACAGCGATTGGCCATCTCCTTTTCCACGGATCGTGCGTGGATTTGGACTCGCCTAATTCCTGGGCTGCACTAGGCACGATTTCAAAATTCGAAATTCCAGGCTGCAGATGGAAGATTTCGAGTCGAAAGCCAGGAGAGCGAATCGAAATTACGTGCGAACTATTGGCTCGTTCAAAAAGTGTCTTTCGCTATCCGAATTCGGCTGATTTATTCGTCGATGTTTTTACAAGTATGAAACTTAAGCTGTTAAATATTGTATGTTTATATATTCTGGTTTTCTTTGGTAGTATATATAATTCGATTAAATAATATAAAAGGGGGGATGTTGTGCGGCCATTATTTTTTTACAGAAGGAAAGATAATTTTGGGGGGAGTTAATAGAAAATTATGGAGAAGTCGAATAAATTATATTGCCTTGAGAATATATATATATTTTTTCTGCTGTTATATACATTAGAAAATTGGCTCTCTATAAATTATGGTAATCTTAAATTAACACGTTTCCTACTTGCTTTTTTACTCTACTAGTTATCATGTTCTTTTTTGCTGATCTCGATAAAAAATCACTTGTCAAACGACACTTCTAACCGTCTTTCTTTCTACTTCATACGAAATCACATAGAAAAAAACAATCAAAGATCAGCGCAGTATACTACAACATAAACCACCCTCCCTCTTGATAAATCCTCAAATTTATAAATTACTATAAATACATTAAATCCATTCAGCAATTAATTATGAATAATATCCGTACGAAGGACGTGTAATAAAATACAGTACAGACGCGTTAAATAAATGCAGCACGATAAAAAAAAGACAGTGGAACCACGAGGTAGCATGCAGATACGTTATTACCCATTCCTTTTGATTAATCGAGGTTTAGAAACGACTCGATCTTCCGAGCATTGGTCCAGCGGCTGATTGGGAGCGAATCAATCTTTCCTGGAGGAAAGAAAGTGTCAGAAGCCGTATCCTGTTGGAGGCTTTGATCGATCCGCTTCGAGGATAAATTTCGTCACGTCCTTGACCTTCGGTCTTTGACGGTCTAGAACTATTGCAGCGAGGCTAATAGCTCGACCACGCCTTCGATCTTGGCTTAGTGAAAGGTGTAATTGGAAATTTACGAGGTGGAGACGAGGAGAGGACTTTGTTGACACGGTTGGGTTGGAGACAGTTCTGTGGACAGTAATTATCGATAAAACATGCTTCTTCCAATAAGCGACTTGTGGAAATAAAAAAATCGAGGGGTTTGTATTAATCGTTAAATTTAGTAGTTCGTCTGAATTCTCAAATTTAGTTTTACTATTTATTATTAATTTAAAATTGCTTACATCTATTTAGTATTTAATTTAGAATAATACTATTGATAATAGAAAAATCATTTAATAATACATATTTTAGATTCATACGAATTTGTTTTTATTTATTCAGCATAAAATGGATACTTAATTACGATTCACTACTAGCCTTATTTCTGTGTTGATTACGAGTTCCAATAAAATGTATCACAAGGCTAAACCATATATAACCTTCACCAGCACTTTACACTCATTTCCTTGTATATTTAATTTCCATCCATAAAACTCGTCCGTATTAAATAATCTTATAGAGTAATAATAATAAAATTCCAACAAGACTCGCATAAAAAAATCAATTTCATAATACTCCTGCGGTCAAAATCGTCTTTCGTTGGAAGGACGCGCTCACGAATTATAAAGTCATAATTTTTCAATAAAGTAAATCAAGGCACGAAGGGCGGCTTGATTAATAGCTTTGGCCCGTTCAATTGTTGATTTACGCCCGGGAATTTTTGAAATATTGGACCGGGCCGGAGGAAAATTAACATTCCGGGAGGATGCAGGTGCAACGAAAACCACTTCGCGCCAGTAAAAACCACGGTATTTGCGACTGGACGCCATAAATCACGTTGCTGGGCAAAAAAATGAGTGTACGCTGGGTCAAAAAAGTACCAACGCACTTGTTTTTCTTCGAATATTCTTATACGTTAAAGCGATGTACCGATGAAAAATAACATGCGTTTTGTATATCTATATATCGCGTGTATATTAAATGAATAAGTGAAAAAGAATACTTTAAATGATCATTAGGAAGTATTATAAATGTTTATGTATATATATATATTTTTTTTTCTACTGGTTTAATTGTTTTCTACTTCTGCCACATTAATTACATCTACACACGAACTCACGCATACTTGCACACGCAAAAAAATATACAACGCTCATTAACAATCCTTCGAAGTACTTAAAAAATATATTTAATCCCTATTAACAGTACAATTCCACGCAGTCTGAAATTCTAACTCCATAAGACCAGATCTGGAATTAAAATGAGCCTGCAAAGATCTACAGCTCGCTCTTGAACTCGATAATAAAGTTTTAAAAAGTCCGAAAGGCGACCTGTGCGGTAATGAAGAGCGTCCATCCGACATTTTATAATCCACAGTCACACGCGACGAGAGAAATCATGTAATCGATTAAATCCCAAGTCTTAATACCTCTTTCGCTCTTGCATCGATCAAAATACGAGCACCAGTAACCACCAGCTCTGCTGTTACACTCTGTCCTTATAAATAGGAATAAATTCGCCAGGAGTGCCGACTTCATGATTCTTTCCGCTTGTAAGATGAGAATTGATGAAGATTGGGAAGAGAAGCTGGGCGCTAATGAAGAGCGTTTAATGAACGACGCCCTGCGCCGCTTCTTTACAACCTGCGCTGCCTTAATCGTTCTCTTAAACATCCTCTGGCTCTTAAATATTGTCCTTTAACCGATCCTGGGCCCGGTCACGATCGCGTTACCCTTGGGCGCTTGGATTCGCTCTTGCGCAAGAGCCGAGTAACTTGTGAGAATATTTATTTAACGATAAGGAATACATCAAGAGTTTTGTAAGCTCGTTGGCGCGGTTAACACCTGTGATTTGTGCGTCTGGAAACTGGAGTTTAGTATTTCGAGTTAATTCTTTTTATTAAATAATTAAGAATGTATGAAGAATTTTGGAAGCTCGATGGTTCTGTCGGCACTTGTGATTCGTGTGCTTTTGGAAGCTCGAGTTTAAAGTATTGTGATTTTATTTTTTGCAGAATACTTTGTGCTTGTTGAATTTTTGAGAGGTTTAAGGGGAAGATTATATCTGTGAGAGCTTATGGATTTTTGAAAGAGGATTGAAGGAGGATTTTCATTGAATTTTAACACTGAAAGTAAATAATCAGTGGAAATTGATATACTTTAAAACACGTCTTCTATCCTCCGTTGTTCTCTTGTATTTTTATTAGTGTTTTTGTATTCCTCAATTCTTTCCTTATTCCTTTAATTTTCTCCGCATTCCCAGGCCTTGCTCAACACTTTAATAAAACAGTAATAATAATCCTGCTGATAAAAGCTGTACAAAGCTAAAGACACATATATATGTACACCACGTATATTCTTAAAGAAAAAGATTTAAATTAAGAAAATCTGTCGAAAGATCGATTCACACTCTGTAATTCTCAATCATAGAAAATCTCAAAAACTGTCTTCTTACAAAGTACAACGATTTTTCTAAGAAACAACCACTTCTAAAGGTTTAATGTCAAAAAGAACCTTGCTAAGCGATCGAAAACTGGTCCAATCCCTACATCCAGAGGCTCTCAACCTAAATCATCCGAACAAAGATCGTATCGTAGAAACGAGGACTTCTCGTTCATTCGAAGAAAGGACAACAGGCTGAAGGAGAAATAAGGATCCAACGTGGGCGTCTTCGATTCAAGGCGCCGGCACGTTGCGCAAGAACGATAAGATCGGCTACCGAAATTCGCCCTCCATCAGAAATATTGCAGAAATAAACGAGGAGGCGGGAGAGGAAAGAGGAGCCAAGCTTAATTCGCGGCACAGCCTTGCAGCAAAAACGCGTCAAAGTAAATTTCTTCCACCGTCTCGATTCTATAGGAATATCGCCAGGAACGGAAATAAACGAGGGATATATATAAGTTTATTTATAACTCGATAAGTAATTTTGCCCTCGCAGGATCGTTTTTTATCCTCGAGGCGAGCAGGTACGAATTCGATCCTTAAATCATCTCGCAAGACGTCTTTTCTTCTCTCAAGATTCTGTTTTTTTCTATACTGTTTTCCTTGCCCTTTTCTTTTTAATAATCTGATTCGATAATCGAATGATATAATAATGAGTTATTTAGTAATGTAATGTTAAACATTTTTTTAATAACGTGATGTAAGACTTTGCAATATTAATTTCACGCTAATTCATAATTTAGTAATCATTTAATTATCTGAGCCACACACCAGTGGCTATAATCATTGATATATAATAATAATTATTATATTATTATATTGGAAAATTATACAGTATAAAGTAAGTGAATTATATAATAATTATTATTATTCCACACCAAAGAATGTCTTACTTACTAAAATTCTAATTCCACGAGACCCGATGGATAATTAAACCGTGTAGCCTGTGAATAACTTAAACCCGAATTCTTCTTAGTCAAATTGCAATTTGTCAAATTAACACTCGTCCTCCTCCAGGAATTTCGCGTGCTCTCCTTCCATCTCTTAGTTTACAAGGTGTTGGTCAGCGTTGAAATTGCAACTAATATGCGGCCCGATATCGTAACATTAATTTCGATCACAATGCGTAATGTTATACCATTTTCTCGTCATGGGAGGGTGTAACAACCTCCCGGGTAATTGGATAATGGGTTTTGATCACGCGATTCGCCGACGATTCGCCTCAAACGCGCCGCATTGCCCCTCGCGGTTTAATTCGGCACGCGAACTTTTACGCGCTTTCAAATGATATTTTATACACGATCCAGGAAAAGGCCTCAACGAGTTTTGCCAAATACAATTCGCAATTGCCGAGGATAAATGTTTGAGGGAAAATAAGGAAAGGATTTCTGTGGAAGGATAAGCGATTAGAAATATTCGTCGAGAATAATTTATGATGGTATTCAGAATTAAACAAAAACACGCGATATTAGTCAATATTTTCTTAAGCTGATTTTAGCAATTATTTTATCAATCTAATGGATATAAAATCATATATAATTTCATATAATTATATTATAAATGGAAAAAGATTGTCTAAAAATTTAATTAACGATTATTTGCTTCAGAAATTCTACTTGTCTGTTAATTGGAAAACGTATCAATGGATAATCCAGCTTCTTATAAAAAGTCTGTGGCACAGATGTCCTTCATTTCTTCCTCCCTTATATCTCCTTCTATCCATTCATACAATCATACGATCGCTCACAAAAATTAACATCTACTCAACGCCAAAGGATCGTCCACCTATTATTCTGCTCAAAACACCCTTCCTCATTCCGATCAACATACCTCGCCCATTACTTCCACATTCGATTCTCCAATTAATATCTCGCGGCTCTCCTCCCCAAATCTCCTCGCCTCATCTATGTAAACACGCCCAAGGATGCGGCGGCCCGTCGATTGCGGCCCAAATAAACGAAAAGACGGGCCCCTCGTAAATATCGGGCCTTATACTTATGACGTGGCCACAGCGTAATTCCGCTCTCGTAAAGATCGACGAAGACGACGAGTAGGACGGCCTCGTAAATGTTTCTCGAGGCCCCCTTCGATACTGGAGACGAAATTGCACGCTTTCGACACAGGCGCTCGGTGCCTGCTGGATAATCGTCAAATCATATTGCGAGCGATCGCATTAATAATCATAAACCGTCCTCCGATCCTCTGGAATTAAAGGGATGATCGATCGATCTTACATGCGCTGTGCGCATGCCAGGGATTTCGTGAGTAATGCGCATGCGCGGTGCCTCTGTAATTCGGCGTTAATCATCGTAATAGGCGATGCTAATGGCAGAGGAGAAAAATTTCCTTTTAAAATGTATCCTCGAAGTGGGTAAATGAAATTATCTCGCAAGGGGCGCCGCGAGATTTTCCTTGGGGGGTCGATTTGTTTGTTCGTTTATTATTTGATGGACGTCGCTCGTAGGTGTGTTGGTTTGGTGTTGATTGTTTTAAAGGATGAGGATGATGAATAAGGGGGAAGTTTGTTTTTAAGGTATACACTGTGAAGTATGTGTCGGGAATTGAGATTGTTCTGCAAGGGGTATCTTTTTGTTATTGAGTTGGTGTATATTTTTTTTAATGGTGGTTGCTTATAGTGTGGATGATAAGGATTCGAAGGAGGTGTGAGATGTGATAAACTGTTTATTGTTGTACATTATGGCGTTTGCAATTCATGCCTTAGCTCGCGAAATTCTACGCTTCCTCGAGCAGTTTTTATCGATTAAAGAAGCAACACATTTGCATATACGCGCAGAGTAAAATTAAAGAATAAAACTACTCTAGTATATATTCGCTTAAAAATAAATCACTTAATCATATATTCAATTAAAAAAAAAACTTCATTCTCCATTACATAAGAGTACGAAAGTTTCTCAAAAACTATAAAAACTTCAAAACCCCTGATTAATCTTATAATTCACTTGACCAGCATCCATCAAAATTATTCTTACATGTATTCTACATTGCAGTACTGAAATCTGTATTTTCCTCGGATATTTTCGAGAAATAATTAAAAGTCGTGTACAAAAAAGGTCGATCCGCGATTACACTGGTATTTACGCTAATGAAACACACTGGCGTGCGTGCCTAAAGCGTGTGAAATGTATGTTTTCTCTTCTTTCCTCCAGCTTCGGTGCCTTTGGCGGAGGAATGCGAGGAGAGGACGGACGCTCGACGTTAAAATTAATACTTTTCTCCGCAGGTACCTCTGGGAATTATCCAACCTCTCTGTCAGCATGCGAAAAGGCGGGCGTGGCTTGTAACGTGCGGCTCGTTGTTTGTATTGCCGAGGCGCACGCAAACTTCTCTGCGCGGTTTAAGTGAATTTTGCAAGAGAAAATGCTGGCACGCTCACTGTAATTGTCCTGCGACTTTAATTGTCGTAATAAACGCAATCGCCTTGCTTCGGTAGGACTTATCCTCAAGTGTTCTCTGTCGAGAGCAACATCGATCGATCTTTCCCTCGATCGTTTCTTATTCATTAGATCATCAAAGATTTTGTTCACAGAAGGGTTTTATTAAAAGAAAAATAAGGCTTGGGGATAATTGAGAATTTTGTGAGATTTTAGTACGAAAGTAAATTGTCGTTGTTTGTATTTTTTGTATTGAAGATTTATTTTCTTAATACTGAGGATGATTAGCATTCATTCATCAACATTTTAGTGGATGAGAAATTAGTGGATCAGAAACTATCATTAAAGTAAAGCAATCAATATCCTTTTCCCATTTCCCCTAACATCCAATTTTTCCAAAACTCTCGTCACAAAAATCTCAAACTCAAAGAACAGAGGAGAAACGTGAATTATCCATAAAACAAAAACAAAAAGGAAATAAAACAACAAACCAAAGGTACTTCTTCCAATTCTCTTTGCTCTTCTCTTCTTCGAGAAATCGATCAATGTTGCAAACGACTCTGCCTCGACTTTCCCAATGGCGAAAAGGGGACGAGGGAGGAAAATTATCAATAGCTCGGTTCGTGCACGTAAGAGGAGAAACCTTGGTTAATGAATTGCGCAAGGTTCAATTAGGAACCTCGGTCTAATATTCGATCGCCAGAGCGACTTCTTACGTCGAGCTATGTCGGGCCAGTAAACGGATTATATTCAAATAAGTACGCCTCGTCGTTGAAAGGCCGTTTCTCAATGGCACCACCTTCGACATTAATGCCGCCCAGCTGCCATACATCAGTTTCACGCGCCTATATTTAAGCTGCCCTTTGTACTCCCTCCTTGTTTTTAATTGCTTCTCGTTTAATTCAACACCGCGCACTTCCTTGTTTTCGATTTTGATTATTTTCACTTATTTCTTGCTTTCGCGTGTCTTACCTGGGCTGGTTATGATGTATTTTGTGGGATCTTTCTGGGGTTGATTGTTTAATGGTTTTTGCGTTTATGGGATTTTTTTTAGGGTTGGTTGATGTTGAGGGAGTTTAGAGTTGAGTGGATAAGCGAGAGGTTAGTGTTTTAGAGTGTGGTGGTTAATATTTTGCTTATTTCTAGCCCCTATTTTTTATTAAAAGTTTTTATTAAAAGTACCACCCATTCATAAGAAAATATAGTAAAATTAAACTACGTCCAGATTCTTCAAAGAGACAACCGAATTACTTATGATTCAATGATAGGAAATTTAAAAAATACTTGCTATTCAATTATACTCCTCGAAAAAGTAAGAAGCTGCTTATTATCAAATTGCAACAAATTACACATGAAAAAATCACCTTTAAGTACTTTAAAAAAATACCTCCTTGGAAAATGAAACCGCCTTCGAGCCGTTCGCACGAGTCGCTCATTGGAAAATTGTAACGCGCACGAATTGCGAGGAGAAATAAATTTTTGCTTTAAATACAGGATACCGCGTCCCAACCCACCGACGATAATTCTTCCTCGAGCCTCGTTCCTCCCCGCGATTTTCCTTCTGCCCCGCCTTCCGCTTCTCGCCCGCGAAACCGAAAGTAAAGCAAACGCCTGGCCAGAAAACTGGGCGTCCTTCGTTGCGCAATGGCGCTTCGTAATCTCCAAAAGCGTAAGGCGCGTCTCCTTTATCCGTCGAACACATCTCGAAAATATCCGCCGGGCCACCGCGATCGCCTCCTTCGCCTCCTCCTCGGCCGCTTGTCCGATCTCCTGCGTGAATAATTGCCTCGAAGATCGAACGTGGGACGTATAATTTGTTTTTGGAGATCGGGGGGAGAGGGAGGGAGCGTGGAAAGGGGAGAGGCGCTCTTTGGCGCCCGTGGCGGAGATCGCAGGGCGCGATTCGAAGGGTCCTTCCTGGTTGCATCGTGGTCATTAAGGAACCAGGGTTTGTCAGAGGCGCGTGCGTTGTTTCGCGAGAAAGCTGAGGGAGGTATGTTGAGAAGACGATTTTTAACCATTTTTAAGGATTTGAATAGTTCAGTGTGGATTTTATTGTGGAATTTAAGGCAGGGATGATAGGAAAATGAAGGAATGGTTTTAGGATAGATGCAAAGCAGAGTGGGGAAGGGTTTTTCTGCAAATGAGTTCTATATAATGTATGATCATTATTGGATTTTAATTATATATAAATGTAAGTGATCATTTTTTATTTTATACCGTGAGTATAAGGGTCAACCGCGTGGGGAGTAAATTTTGGACTGACTGGTTGAAGAAGAAATTTGAGGGGTCTATCCTGATTTGTGTTGTAGTTAAGGAACCAGGGTTTATCAATGGTGTTTGTGTTACTTCAAAAAAAAATCTGAAGAAAGAATGCTAAAAAGATAATTTAAATTTTGAAAAAATGACCATTTAAAGAAACATCAGACAAATATTTTAATCCAACCAATAACTTCAAGAAACCAAGATCAACCAACGATTCTCATCCATTATTTAATTCCAAAATCAAGAAGGAAACAATATCAAAATATAACACATCCTCTTCATCTAATCCTTTTACACTTGCAATTATCAAAATTCATCGCTACAGCGATGCTTCCTTTATTTCCTCCAGCAAAAAACTACATTAGTAATATCCCTCAAGGACCTCCTCGTCTCTCGTTACTTATTATTAACAAATGCCCCGATAAGATCGCATCAGAGGATCAATTCATTACCTGGTTTTGGTACGCGCATACTTTAGTTACGTGCACAGGTGTAAATCAGTTCCGACGTCGAAAGTTGCTCGGAACGGATCGATAACGCGCGATCTCAATTATCGGGACCAGGGCTAACCTGATGAATCGTGGCAATCTGTAGACGTCTTTCTGTACGATGCCTCGATAAGAATCCACCCCGCGAACTTTCTTTCCAATCGCGATTTATAATACGCCCACGGATTTTGCTTCTTTGCATTCGTCTCGATGTAACCGAGGAATATTTTAATGGGTTCTTGGATATCGATATTTTCTCGATGGCGCATCGAGGCGCTGTAAGAGGCACGAGGCTTTGGTTGTTTATCGCGATGCTCGTGGGCCTCGGTTTGATTTTTTAAGGCTTTCACGTTGTCCTAGAATAAATGTTCGTGAGCTTGTATTTGGTTTTAGCTTCTTTAGGGCTCTTATATTGTCCCTAAATAAATGTTCATTAATTTGTATTTGGTTTTGATTTCTTTAGGACTCTCACTTTCTCCCAAACAGAAGTCTATGGGTTCCTTAATAAACGGTATTTCTTATTTTTCATCATTATACACGATAAAAGTCAAAACAGTTTGAAATTCTACATTAATATTTTCTTTAATCAATACATCAAATAATACAATAAATTAACTTAAGTTACTAAAATCATCGTACATCCTATCGAGTATCTCCAGTCATTTGGAATCCAATTAAAAGCGCTAGATTCCAAAGCGGAGTTTTAACCACCCTTGGATCTCAAATTAAAACGGTGCAAAGACCAAAATACAAAGTGAAATTAGCCCCTGCAATTCAGTCACTGCTCGTTCTGTCACCTAAAATAAAAATAAAATGGAATGAATGCTAAAATAAAATGCTAAAATAAAAATGCGAGCGACTGCTCAGAATGATTTTTTGAGCAAGCAGCGATTAATATCCAGGCTCAAAGGCCCTGGCGACACGCGAAGGACGAAGGAGGCGAGAGCCGCGGAAAGGACGAGCGATGGCGCTTGATAATCTCCGCATTATTCCCTGGCACTCGCGCAATGCACCGTGCGACAATACATAACCATCTCGTTAAGCCTCCTCCACAGTGTCCCATGGCGCGTTCTCGTCGCTCCTTATCGCAGCGCAGCTCGAGTTTCGGCGAAAACAGGTTCCGCCTTTTATTTCTCAACTCGAGAACTCCAGGGAAGCGACCTGCTCTTATTGTGCTCCCAGCTTTCTTGCGGTGGATGCAACTAAAAACGCGACAATCGTGAGATAAAGGACACCGTTTAACCCATATGTTTCTCGTGTTCTTGATACTGTGGTTTTGTAGATTTAAAATTGAAGAATTTTGGAGTTTTTCTCAGTAGAAGTTCTAAGCGAGTTTCGAGGTATAAGGAGTTATGGCTGTACGCTTGGATATTTGTCTACTTGTTCGTTTGTGTAATTGTATACTTGGTTATTTGTGTACTCGTTAGTTTGTAGAATTGTATACTCGCACAAAGTACCAAAAGCGACAAATACAACATTTCTGTTCACCTGCTCTAATAACCATTCATAGCAGAAAGAGTCATTGTGTCATAAAAAAGAATAAATCTCATCAGGGCATCCAAGAGATCTTCGAAGTTTCTCCTCCATCCTCCAGTATCCTCCAGTATCCTGGCCCAGAATCCATCCTTCGGGATCGATAAGAAGGAGGCATTTTGCGGACAAAAGGCGATAATCATCGAGAGGATTGGACGCCTTATTAACACACGAGGGATGCGCTTCTTCGCTCGTCTCGCTTCCATTATCGAGGATGCACGTGGCAGCCCAGGCTGGCTCCCTGGGATTTATATCCCCTGTCGCGAAAGTAGATACAGGAGGACTTAAATTGTCGCATCAGCGTCAGGCGAGGTACGCCACTCTTTCGGAGTGGCCAGGAAGAGCGCTTTATCTTCGCTTCGAATGACGAACACGAGCATTACACGAAAACATCGCTGGTCGATGGTAGCTTACGTCACTCCGCGCGCTCACTTTGCAATCTTAATTTCTCTTTTAATCCTTAAACGCGCGATTTTTTTTCCTTGAATGCAGCTCGATGGGTTTGAAGGGGAGGATTGAGGAGGATAATTGTGGAAGGAGGGAGAGGTTGTGTAAATCTGATTTGTCGCTTGATATCTGATCGATGTGGAGCTGTATCGTGGTATTGAGAGTACGATTGATGTATGATTGAATTATATTAAATATTTTATAGGTATACGTGTCTAGATAGTTTGCTGGTGTATTTGAAGTATTATATTACTTCAGTACGTAAATATGTATAAGTTTTCTGCGTGTTTTTGATAAAAATACGATAGGTACGTTTTCGAAGAATACGTGTAAAAAATTCCTTTAAAAAAATATCTCCAATGCCGCGGTTGTAGAAATAAAAGCAAAGCAAAGTGTTCTTCTTAGAATTCGGATCGTTCGTCTTAAATCAAGATGAGTCGTGTAAAAAGAGAGTTAAATCTTTTTCCTAATTCTTATTAAATTAAAGTCGTGTAAAAGAAGTGTATTTTTTTTTATATATTTTGTATTTCGCTTGTGTCGCTTATATCCTGCTTATATCGCTTATATTCTGCTTACGTCCCATTTATGTCGCTTATATCCTGCTTATATCGCTTATTTTCTGCTTACGTCTCACTCATGTCGCTTATATCAGCAATATTGCTTATATTTCCCTTATATAGCTTATATGTCGCTTATATCGCTTATATCCTGCCACTATCGTTCTCACCTCGCTATTATCCCTTATATTCCATATCTCCCTTCCCCATCTGCAATATGCAAACCCAAGGTAACCAACCCCCCACGTTCCTCCACCAAAAACCCCCCAATTTCGCTTATCCAATCCCCCATCGAATTCCTCGAAATCCACGCGGGCACTCGCGCCGTGTTCCTTTTAATACGCGTCCTCCTCTCGGTCTTGCTGCCTCGCCAAAGGTGCATTTCTCAGCCGACCTTTCGTTCCTCGAAACAAAATGCCTCTCGAATTGTCTTTAAGCATCGAAACTCCCGTTGGCTCGATTAATTTCCGAATTAATCGATGAAGCTGTCGGATAACGAAACGTCTCGCGTCCTGACAAATGACTCGCTCTTGCCAGCCGAACGACTCGAATGAAACGAGCATCGCGAATATTGCTCGCGCAAATTGGTGAGGAATTACGTTCTTCGTTTGCCGAGTGAAATCTGGCCGCGACGCTTTTTCGTGTTTCGCGAAACGATCGCGGATAATGCTGGGCGTAAATTAATCGCGCTCTCGTCGAGTTTCGAAGCGGGCCTCGTTATTTTTTAAAAAGGAGGGGTTAATATGGTTTGAGCGAGTGATTTGTACATGTGTACAAAAAAGGTAAAAAAGAAAATACTAATTCAATGTCATCAAGGAAATCTTAACCGAATTTTCATTAACTTTTGGATAACTACTTCTGAACGTACTATGAAAGTTTTCTTAGTAACACGATTGATGTAGAAACTTACCGAACAATCGTATTGTCGATGCAATTAGTTATCGGTCAATATATTGTTTACTTCGTACATTTATGGCAAACGATTTTCATCGTTTTTGTACACTGCTTCTTATATTTATAGAATCATCGCGAATTCGACTCGCCATTGAAGTAAAAACGATCGAAAAACAATATTTTTACATCCCGTCGATCAAAGTTTTCTTAACCGAATGCCCTCATAAAGATCTTATTATTCGATTAAACGTATTACCGTGCAGATGTGATTATTCAGCAGAATTATGCCATCCAGTTCCTTCGATCGCCATTCGCACGAGACGCAAGTCCAACCCACGTAATTAGAGTTTCGTTTCATCGTGTCGCAGCCGGAATCGCATAAACGTCGTTTTGCAATACTTCAATTTGCCGTCTCACGCTTTTGTCGCAATCCCACGTCGTTCGCGATAATATCATTGTTATTATATTCATTCATGGTTTGAATGGAAAAAAGGGAGCCTTTGTTACAATACTACAACGTGCCCTGTTCCATTTATATTCGCAATTATAATTATAATTGACACTAAAACTAGTGTTAATTATTTCTTTCGGAAATTGTCGAACTTCGAATCCACGTATTACAGTTCTTATTAATTTACAGTTGTTGATGAAATAAAAAATATTGTTAAAAATTAAATTTACAGTCGTTATTATTTACAGTTTATTATTATATTATGATAGATTATATTATCATTAAAAACCCGTGTTTTCTATCAAAATTACTATTCGCCCGAGTCTCCGGACTTGCGTGAATTTTGAGGTAGTCCATATTAGTGCACTCAGTCTTGAGGCTCAAATAAAAATCAAAATCTCGCGCTGCCGCACAGAGAGGAATGCGCAATCCTCAGGATGACGAGTCAATTAATTTAACGACGTCAGGACGTATTTCGTGCGACATTCTGACCCACGATGACCTTCGAGTAACGAGAATACTTGGATCATGGCCCGTGGCCAATTGATTTCCTCGCTGGCCAGTTTTTATTGGAATCAATTAACTCGATCGCAGGTCCGCGCGCTTTTCGTTCTGCTTGTTAATCGATGTTTATAATATTTAGACGCGCGCATTGACTTGATGTTGCTTTAAGAAGCAGTATATGCTGATAAATCCCAAGATTTGGCGAAATGAAAAAAGAAAAGGGGGTCGACATCGAGTTTTCTGGAGCTCCTTTCGCAATTTCAAACCGAGGTGGATCGCTGGCTGACTTACTGGGTCATCATCGGTCGGGGCGGGGTCCGCTTCTTTATTGGGGCAATTTTCTCTCCCATAAATGCTCCCGTATCGCGTGTCGAAACCTCGAGACACAAGACGCAGCGAGTGCGACCGGCGGTCGCTGTTTTTTTCTCGCTCATTCCGCGTCGCCTCGCTTCTCGAAGGACCCTTTTACGCATCGCGGATGAACATCCAGAGATATGGAATATTGGCCCATTTATTTGAGGATTTTCTCGCGTTTCTTCCTTCTTTTTTTCATCGCTGAAGTCGATGCACGATTACAGGCTAATGTAACAGTCTTGTAATTTTATCTTATTACTCCGGATTTTCTGGTTCGAAAAAAACTCGTTTTTTCTTCTTGCCTTTTGATTTCTTGGATTAATTCCTCCGATCCTCGATTTTACGATCGATTGCAGATAAAACTCTGCGGTTATAATCATAAACTCGTGATAAACTGACTCAAAGGAAGGAAATGAATTTAAATCTTGAATACATTATATGAATGATAAATGAATATATTAATTCGAGTTGAAAAAACGAGCGAGAAATTCCTTTCAATCATAAATTGATTCGACCTTTAGCAAAGCAGCTTAAATATCGAGTTTAACGTTCTTCTTCTTAAACATTTAGATTTGCAATAAATAAGGCCGCGGGGTAAGACGAAAGGGGAGGATGTTCGAGCAAAGCCAATACCACATCGCAGAGGGGGATTTTTAAAGAATTTTATTAGTTAAAAATCTAGTATTTACAAATGAGTATAAATTAATAATCGACTCAGCACCGTCGCACCATCTACAGATAAAGTCGCCTAAGACAGTGCATCGTTGCACTCGTTGTGCCATAAAATCGTACGTCCACCTACGGATTTTCTCTAGTCATTAAAACGCCAGGATCTCGGCCAATCGATCATCTCGATTCGTACCTATCGAATTAATTTTCTCGAGTTTCATCGCTTCTTTGTATTATTTTAATTACTCGTACTTCTCATATTTCTTTATTCTATACTTTCTTATACGATTTTCTATCTTTCATACTATCGTTTTGTATCCTTCGATTCGATTTTATTTAATTTCTATCTTTCTTACTATCGTTTTATATCGTTTCCTTCGATTTTATTTAATTTCTATTTTTCATACTATCATATTCGACTTGCATTTATATTCAGTATATTCCTTCCTTCCTCAATTTCGTCAATCAAGATGCCAGATTCGCTTCGATCCCAGCTTTAACCGGTATGCTAAACGAAGGTATGGATAAAAAAAACGTGGGAAGGTGAAAGAGGAAGTTCGAAGCATGCATCTGCGGGTAGATTACGATTATGAATATTCCTTAATCGTGCCTGTTGCATGGGGTGGAGTAGAAAAAGAGAAGCGTCCAGTATATCAGGAGCCCCTTTTCTCGGGACAATCGAGACCTATTTCTTCGCACATCGCACCAATCGCAGCTTCCCCCTGCTGATCCTTGGAGGAATTCTTAGAAATACGCCAGGTAAAAGATGTCGACGAGGGACAAGTTGTAAAAGGAAGGCTGACACTTCTTCTTCTAGGAAGAACGCGGATGTCATCTTCCAACAGTAGTTTCTTCATCTTCGCGAGGATCGCGAAAGAAATGAGTCCGCGTGAGTTTAAGAAAGGAATATCATCGAGAGACGAGGAATCTTGGGTGACTTTGAATTCTGTTGCTTTCTTTCTTGGAGTATTAGATGAGTATACGAGAAGAAATATATCGCAGGATTCGCGATACTTGGCAAGGAGGGATTTGAGATGAAAATAAGAAGAAGGCTCGAAGCTGTTTCGATACTAGATTACCACTGAATTTTGGATCTCTCTGGTACGAATGTTCTCCCACAACTTCGTGTTTCCCTTTTTGATATATAAAGATTGGTAATAAAATATAGATATTGAGAATAGAAGTCAGAAGTTTCGATTCTCCTGCGATGCTATATTAAAAACATCGAGAACATCGAGAGATCTCGCAGAAAAAGAACCAAAGTACCAAAGGTCAGCGAATCACGTAGAACAAGAACCAAAGTATCAAAAACCACCGAATCGCCTAAAATAAAAAGCAAAGTACCAAAAATCAACGAAACCATCCCAAAGCCACCCTCGAGAGCTCCCCTCAAACACGACACCTAAAAATCCAATCGCGAAGTTCACAAAGCGAGTAACCGAGAATCAAAGAGACATCTCAAATCAAGGAGACCACCCTCGACTCCTTCGAAGCGCGAGCTAGAGACGGAAGGGGAGAAAAGGATCAGAAAGCCAAGAGGATCTACTCGTGGCGCCTGAGCGGAGGCTGCCTGGTCCCGAACGCGGGCTCCAGGGGCACCAGATAAGTCACCTTCTCGCTGGCCTCGCCCTCCTCCTGCTTCAGAATGGGTCCGTTCTTCCTGATGGGTCGTCGAGGACGCTGCACAGCGTCCTCGTAAGCCAGATAATCAGGCCTCGAGACCTTCTGCTTCTTCGCGTAATAGCCAACAGAGGAGTTCTCCAGGGAATAAGGCTGCTGGGTCGGCTTGGCCTGTGGAACTGGCGTGACGGTATACCCAGCATTGATCAGAGCAGAGAGATCCTCCTGGGTGAGCAAGTGACCCTTTGGACTCGGGATCCTGACCACCTGCGGGTCACCAACCTGGTCCTGCTCGATGATCTCCTCTATAGTCAAGCTCTTCACAGGGGACTTCTTCAGGATGCCAGAGGGCGACACGTAGACGGAGCCCTGGGCCGGGATCTTCAGCTTCTGCTGGTCCTCCGGCTTGGCCACTGACCTGGGCACGTATGAGGAGCCGGATGCTTGGTACTTGTTGGCCTGGTCGTTCGTGAAGTAGCTGTTGGGCGAGGGGAGGGGCGAGCTGTTGGGCAGCAGGTACTGCACGACGGGCGTGTGCTCAGGGTCGGCCTTCCTGGCCTCAGCCTGCGCCCTGGCCAGCGCCTGGGCCTCGCTGTTGGCCTTGGCCCTGGCCTGCATGTGCACCTTGTAGAGCGCCTCGGCCTGCGCCTGCGCCAGGGCCTGGGCCTGGGCCTGCGCGCGCAGCTGGATCCTCTCGAAGTTCAGGGCGTAGTTGTGCGCGTCCTCCTGGGCCTTCAGATGAGCCTGCTGCTGGGCCTGGAGCTTCTTTATGGCGTCCGCGTGGGCCTTGTACTCCGTGGCCTCCTGGATGCGCCGCTCTTCGGCTACCTGAGCGGAGATTTGAGCCTTCACTCGAGCCCTGTAAGCTTGCTCAGGGTCCTTGGGGTGCTGCTGCTCCTCCCTGTGCGCGCGACCAGCGTCACTGACCTGGCTGCCCTGCTGGATCTGCTCGAGGGCGCTCTGCTGGCGGTAGCGCTCGTTCACGATGCGGATCTGCTCGAGAGCGTCCGCCTGGTGCTTGTGGTGAGCGGCCTGAGCGACTTTCTGGAAGGCCAGGGCCTGCGCGTTCGCCTGAGCCTGGGCTCTGGCGGATGCTTCAGCTTCTGCGGCCTTCACCTGGGGATCCTCCACGTATTCGTACTGGGGAGAGGGTCTGAAGGGCTTCTGGTACTGTGGTTGGTGCTGTACCGGTTGGTACTGTTGCTGGTATCTTTCTGGAGTGGTCTCGATGTGGTACTGCTGGGGCAGGTGTGACGGAGCTGGACTGGGTTTCGCGTACTGGGTGTCGTAGCTCACGAGCTGCTGAGAGTAGGGCGAGGCGCTGCCCTTGGGCTGGGTTGGGAGGAGCTTGAACTCCTGGGCTTGATTTGCTGAGACGAGTTGGAGGAGCTCCTGCTCGAAGGTTCCGAGTTTGGGGTGCTGGTAGGAGGGCACCTGAAAGGTCCGGGTGATTATTAGTTGTGATGATTGGGAATGCTGGGGGTGGAGGTTGTGAGATTCTTGTGGCAGAATGATCGCGGAATGTTTCAAAAGGTAACTCGGCAATCGAGCTTGGGAACTAATCTCTAAAAGAAATCATGATCAGTTCTACCATCTTAACCACGAAATTAACCTCCCAACTTACAATTACAAACCAATTATCGCTGAATCTTTTAAAAGACAACTCAGCAATTGAACTAAGGAACTAATCTCCAAAAACAAACCATGATCAGTCTCATCGTCTTCCAATTATGAAATTAACCTCTCAGCTTACAATTACAAACCAATAATTGCTGTACCTTTTAAAAGAGAACTCAGCAATCGTTCCAGAGAACAAATCTCCAAATCAAACCATATTCACTTCCCCCATCTTAACCACAAAACGAACCTCTCAACTTACAACCACAAACTAATAATCGCTGAACATTTCAAAAAACAACTCAGCAATCGACCCACAAAGCTAATCTCCAAAATCAAACCGTGATCAGTCCCATCGTCTTCCAACCACGAACTATAAACCTCTCAACTCATAACTACATAAGCAGGTTGCGTTTGGGATGAGACTCAGCGATCGAACCAGGGGATTGGCTACCTGGTAGGTGGAGGAGCTGGAGGGACTCAAGCGGGCGGATTGCAGGGCCTCGATGCGGTTTTGAATTTCCGCGTTGGCCTGATTCTGGGCTATCGCCTCGGCCTGGGCCTCGGCTTGAGGGTGGAGCTGGGTACGAGGCCTGGGCGGGACCACCGTGGGTTTGCGGAAGTTGTAGTAAGCCTGCTGCAGCGCCTGCTGCTGTTTCGCGTAAGCTGGCAAAGGTCTACGCTGCGGTGGCACGCTCGTGGTCGCGGTGTACGCCTGCGGTTGCGTGTGGGTGTACTGCTGCAGGAAGGATAGGTACTCGGGTGACAGCTGAAAAGTCAGGTTCAGGGACATTAGTGAGAGCGCGGCTTGGAGGCTTTGGGGATTATTCGGTACTGCTTAAAAAAATCCAGTCGGTTTTGTATGGATGTTGGATGATTGTTTAAGAGTCCTGTTTGGGGATATTTGTAAGAGCGCGGCTTGGAGGCTTTGGGGATTATTTAGTACTGCTTAAAAAAATCCAGTCGGTTTTGTATGGGTGTTGGATGATTGTTTAAGAGTCCTGTTTAGGGATATTTGTAAGAGCGCGGCTTGGAGGCTTTGGGGATTATTCGGTACTGCTTAAAAAAATCCAGTCGGTTTTGTATGGATGTTGGATGATTGTTTAAGAGTCCTGTTTAGGGATATTAGTAAGAGCGCGGCTTGGAGGCTTTGGGGATTATTTAGTACTGCTTTAAAAACATCCAATTGGTATTTATTGATGTTGGATGATGGTGAGTTGGAGGCTTGGGGATTATTTAGTACTGCTTAAAAAAAATCCAATCGGTATTTATCTATGTTGAATGACTGTTGAGGGATCCTGTTCAGAGATATTAGTAACAGAAGAACTTGAAAGCTTGGAGATTATTCAGTACCATTGAAAGAAATTCAATCGGTAAGTACTTAGTGTTATGTATTATTCAGCTTAAGTTACGTGACTGTTGAATAGTCTTCTTCAAAGGCATTAGTAAGTAGCGGGACTTGGAGGCTTAGATATGCGGGATTTCGACAAACTCGAAGCAGTTATTTCCAGAGCCTAGCTGTACATTCCATTTACGATATACCTCGCCATTTTTTCCTCTAAGTCACCCCTTTAATCATTGAAAATCGAGTGAAAGCTGAAATATCAAGTTCGAAGGCACGATCATAAATCCCCTATAATTGCAAATAAATAAAATAAAAAAACTCTTAACACATATCTGATATGTCTATCTGCAAAAAGACGCAATATTACAGTAACTAACGAAGCGTTACTCTTTAAAACCTGTTTGGCCAACAAATTCCAAGGAACAGAGCCCATGGAGAATTCACTCTCGACTCGCGCGATCTTCTGAGCGCTGAATAAACACAAGAAGACCAGGGAGAAGAAGCATCGAGGATAGAGAAAGTTGGAAGGACTCAGCTTGGCAGCTTCGTGACCGATTCACCGCGAACTTGATCAACGACCAAGGTCGCTGCTGGAGTTCACGGATGAGTCGATGGACGATAAAGCGAGGCGCAGTGAAGCCAGGCTGTCCAACCTTCCAGCTTTCGTGTATTACAAAAATTGAAGGAAGAAAACTATTGTACGAAAATTGAAGGAAGACGAGTTGTCTCGTGTCGCGTGTAAAATAGACTAATTAATTAATTAAAATATACAAATTAACTCTCTATGAGCTCGTGTAACTTTCAAGTCGCATGCTAATATATCGATATTTTATATAATTGTACTGTTTTAGCTTTTTACAGGATGAGGTGTGTGTCTTAATTATATAACATCTTCGAGATAACTAATAATAATAGTTACGAGGGTTGGTAGCATCTTCAATTTGAAGTATCAAACTAAATACAACGTGAGTCGCATACTTTGCAGAAGTAATTCGGTACATAGGGGGTTAAATACACTTACATATCATATTTAAATAATCTGCACATTTATCTTCTACTTTATATTCGCTCGAAAATGATCACAAAGCGCTACGATTTATAAGGAAATTTTATAATTCTATAAGAAAACGACTGACCAGTAATCTTTAACAATTCCACAGTCCTGGTCTCAAAAACACCGCAGCTCAAAAACTCTGATAATAGTTCGAACAGTTGGTTCGTAATCAGGTTCTGGTGCTACGAATCAACTTTTCTGAACCCATGTGCATATTCACGATTCCCTCTTAAGTCATCCTGAACAAGCTCGTCCTGGAGCATCCCTCGTTCGAGAGTGAGTCCTCGTGAGTCTGACTCATCGTCGTAACAGCGAGCAAGGCCGATGCGAGAGACGGTAAAAGGAAGGCAGACGGATTTCTGGTGAGCGTTGGGTGTGGTTCTACCGGTTCTGCCTGGAGCCTCGTTTAGAGCGATTAGAAGGCGGTTATGCAAGAGCGTGGGCGTTGCTGAAATCCATCGATGCCAGAGGAGCTCCCGAGATAGCGATTGGATATCCCCCTCTCGCTCTTAAGAATTGCTCTGAGCAAGGAGCTCTCGTTTTGCATGTTCTATACCGGGTGATTCAGAAGTGCGGGTCGATGAATGCGATTTGTGGTTTTGCTATTAGTTGAGCAAAATTATAATTTTTTATATTTAGGGCAAAATGATGGGTTTTCTTTCAACGACTAATGTTCATGGATCATTCGGGCTTTCTATGACAAATTGCTCGAGGATGAATCATTAACCGCGGTTCACAAACACGAACAAGAATACTGAATAATACAGAAATACATTTTCTCAAGTATCAAGAATTCATCACCCTGCACTTCATTATCATCCAATATATCACATATTCGATTGGCAAGTAAATAATCACGGATTTATAATTCAACTTTCCAACAAACGACAAATAAGAGCTACGCAACCGAACGTCACGATCTTTTCACCCAATTACAATCAAGGTATAAAGTATCAAAATAACATCCTTGGTTCTTATTTCAAGCACGTACATGTACCTTCAAATTTTACCAAAATCATCCCACAGTAAAATCCGCGATCATTTAATCGCCAACCCAATAAGACTAGTCTCACAAGCAATTTCCGTTCGAAGAATTAAAAACAACAGGTCCCAGGCCAATCGAGGCCAGCAGTCACTTCAGAAGGTGAATCCAAGATCCGAGGAGCGAGGATTCAAGGCCTCCATGATCGCTACTCTCGCGGCTAGCGAAATGGAAACGAAAGTAATGGAGCAGGGCGGCGATTGTCGTTGCGACAGAGCGTTCTTAGATCCTGAAAGCCCAGATCCCGCGTCCGTTTCTGGCCGCGAGGAAAAATGGATCGTTCACGGCTGGTTAGCCTGGGCATTGGTCGGTGATAGGCGGCCAACCGTCACGCTGGACCGAGCTCAATGACGCTGACCGCTCCAGGGATCGTTGCTTCTCGTGGGACGAGAGCGATGGGCCTCGCGAGGGAGTCTCTCACGGAGATTACAGCCTGGACGATCTTTTTCCACCAGTTTTTCAGTCTTCGATTATTGCTGGCGTCTGAAGGTGTTTAGGACAATGTCCAGCTGAGGTATTTTTTATTGCTATTTTTGGAATCTGAAGGTGTTGAGGACAATGTCCATCCAAGGTATTTTTTATTGCTATTTTTGGCGTCTGAAGTTGTTTAGGACAATGTCCAGCTGAGGTATTTTTTATTGCTATTGTTGGCGCTTGAAGGTGTTTAGGATAATGTCCACATAAAGTCATTTTTATTGCTGCTGTTGGTGTCTGAAGGTATTTAGGACAATGTCCATCCAAGGTATTTTTTATTGCTATTGTTGGCGCCTGAAGGTGTTGAGGACAATGTCTATCTGAGGTATTTTTTATTGCCACTGTTGGTGTCTGAAGTTGTTTAGGACAATGTCCTCCTAAAGTAATTTTTATTGCTGCTGTTGGCGCCTGAAGGTGTTTAGGATAATGTCCACCTAAAGTATTTTTTATTGCTCCTTTTGTCGTAAAAGTGAGTTGGAGTTGTGATATTAATAACTCTTACACGATGCGGTCAAATTTACAACCGATGAAGCACTAAACTCTGAAGGCTTGTGCGATCGGTTTCAAAGTCGACAGCATTCTAAATTCAAAACCACTTCTCTTTCTTCGGTTAGAATAATCTTAAGGACCAAGGAATCATACTTCTTGAAGAAAAAGACTGTGAAATACATATAACAAGATGTCTAGGAACAATACTTCAGACTGGATTGAACGGATTTATGAAATAGCTGAAAGAGTCATCGTGGAATATGATCCTACCTCTTGGGCGTCATCAGCGTGGCGAATGACGAATTGGCTAGGCGCTGCGCCATAACCGCTCGCAGACACTGGCGACCTCTTGACAGGTTCTTTCACATCGATCTCCAGCATGACGATGTCATCCGCGTTGCCAGAGGCTTCGGTTTTTTCCGCCACGCTGGAAACGGTCTCCTTTCCGAGGGAGACCGCCAAAAGACCTGCGAATAGAAATTTCATCGATTTATAAGTACATGAATAAATATTTCATGAATTTATAATCGTACGAATAGAAATTTCGTGAATTAAAAATTGTACGAACAGAAGTTCTTTGAATTTATAATTGTACGAATAGAAATTTCATTAGTTTATAATTATACGAATAGTAATTTCATTAATTTATAATTATATGGATAGAAATGTTGTGAATTTATAATTATACGAATAGAAATTCCATTAATTTAAAATTACACGAACAGAAATTTCATTAATATCTAATTATACGAATAATAATTCCATTAATTCCCAATTATATTAATCGGAATCGATTTATAATCGGATAAATAGAAATTCCATCGTCTCGACAATAGAGACGAAGGATCATAGGCTGAAAGAGGAATAATGGAAGCGTTAGAAACCGAGGGGCTTGAAACCGAAACTCCGCATCGAAAAACTGGGGTACGGAGGAAAGAAGGAGGATTAATACGCTCTGATTCTCTCGCTGACTATTCGAGCGTGAGAATCGTCGCTCGGTGTTCATCGAGCATTTACGGCACTGGAAAAAAAGATTACAGGACACTCCGCATATCTGTATGCGTTCCATATGAGCACAGAATTATTATAGAAATGAGCAAAGAGACATTAAAATAAAAGTGGACTTTTTACAACATTACTGTAAGTTTAACCGTGACACGATAAAAATGTTATGCAAGGATTTTCTGTAAATTTCTGTAATATTCATTCTTTTTTTTTATAATTATAATTATAATTCCTTTTACTCATTCTACATTCCTCTCTTTTATATTCATTTATCATTTATTGCTTGAATATCTTACATTGATTCATAATTAATTATTTAAATATAATCCCACCTTAGTAATATCTTTCACACTGTCGCATATTATTATACGCATAAACTATTACAATAAAAAATCCGTGCGACTCGCCAAGCATTCATTTTAATACAACTCTATTTCAATATTCTTTCGTAATCGCGAAGCAAAGCATATCCCCTCGATATTATTTATAACCGCGTGACGCATAATGCGGCTGCATTATTGTCGCTTTTCGATGCATAATGCGCTCCTATTACTTGTGCCTCGCGTCCATGAATAATTTCAGCAACGGAGACTCGCGTGACGCGATCGATTCGAAGAGAAGGCGAGTTATGCGCGGGCAATAACGCCAGTCCGATGTCGAGCAAACGTTGCTTGGCAGAGCGAATTGAAGCGGGACTCGTAATCGATCCGAAAAAAAATCCAGGCCGATCGAAGTCGATCGATCTGCAACGGATCGATGGTGACTTCCTGGTCGGATAATGTTAACGCACGCGGGATATAATCGAGCGGGTAGCTGTATCGAGTTTGATCGAAAGTATTTGGTTTCCTCCTGGAACGTTTCTATGGGCAGTGAGACGAGGAAAGTGATGTACGAGTTTGAGTCTTTTTCTCCTTTCTGTTACGTTGTTATTCCAATAGCTTCATAGAAAATTATAGTATTGTTGTTAAAGTTATGGTCGTGAGGATTGAAAGGTTGGAACAAGTAGTATTTGTTGGTGATATCTGTGTACAGTTTAAAATAAAATACTTGGTTTCCTCGTGAAACATTTATATAATTCTGTATTCGCTCATTAATAAAAGGAAAATTCTCTTTTTTCTTCGGTTTAGTTTAAAACATTATTTTTGGCGTGGCAAAACCTTGAAGAAAATTATAGTACAGTTGAAAAGCTTATAGTTACTTTAGGAAGCTAATACGAGGAAAATTATATACGAGCAACAATCTTTGTTCGATCGTTCTCCTTCTTCTCAAACGTTTTCCACGGTCTTTTTTTCTATTTTTTTATGCTACTCCAAGTTTTACAAACGCAAAATAATAGCGCAAGGTTATAAAAATGATGGTTACTGTACGCAGCCAAAGGGTTGAAACACGTTGCACTCTGTTTTTATTTCGAGGCCTTATGCAACCTGCGCAAAAGTCGGTGCACTCGAGGTATGCGGCCGTGCGTTCGCGTATTTCCTTTTTTCCCTTCTTGCCGCGCTTCGTGGGACCCCCTGACTGTCTTGGAATAACCTCGTGGCGAAATTAAGGAGTGAGAACGATAAGGAACGTGATAAATCGCGGATTTCTTGCTCGCGTATCGTAGATCCATTCGAACATTAAATAAACGCGAACCTCCATCGAGTATATTGCATTCTGCAAAGTAGTATGGATTAAAACTGAACCACGAGCAATTCGCAAATTTTTTCAACGAGAAGATAATCGTGGACGTGTATCGATCATACTGAATTCAACGAAGAAGCAGAAATTGAAATTCATTTGCAATTCCTTTATAGAATAATTATGTGCGGTGTCCATTGTCCTGATTTCAACGAAGTAGCAGAGATTGGAATTCAGCTGCAACCGAATTGCGTGAGTATAAATCAATGGTATTGCATTTATGAAAGTGGTGGAAGTCGAGATTCAATGGTAACTCATTTGCAAGTTGCTTTGAAAGTGTATCAATCACGTCGCGATAGGCTGAGATCGAAACGCAATCGCAACAGTTGTTTCGATGAATTACTCGTCGATACACACTGCCCTGATTCTATTTATTTCTCGTTCCTCGAGACGCGAATAGAAAACCAACCAGTTTCGATCGCACGACCAGTGTGTTTACTTTCTTCCACGTTTCCTAATAAACATAAGTCGAGCAAATGCGTGATTTAAGGTTATATTACAACAACCTCGTAAAATGGAGATCTGGTATTTGAAATTGATCTAAAGTACTATCTAAGTACTACGCCTGCCTTGGCTGTGTATTCATTATTTTTTAAACTAGCAAAGATTTACTTTAAAAGATCCATGAAAATAATTCTCCAAGTTGGAGAAGGTTTTAATCGAGTATTAGATTTTACGAGAGTTTTGCAATGAGTAAATCTAAAAATAAATAATATAATCTATAAATCTATAATCTAAAAATAGTATCGTAAGTGAAAATAGTAAAGATATAATCTAAAAATTATCGATTGAATAAGGATGCACCTTCCCCATTGTAATTCATTAAAAACTACTTTTATCACACCCCAATTATTATTATAAAACATTTCCCTTAAATTACATCATAAACTATAAATCTAAAAATCCTCAAAAAAACCCTTCGATTTACGTTGATATTTTCCTCTTCCTTCCGCGCGATTTTCGATTCTAAAAACGTACGTTTTCCGCGTTGCAACTTCGTGTCAAGGTTCGAGGTGCTTTTTAAGCCGCAGCAGCGAGCCGTTAAATGCACCTGCAGAATTACTTTCGGGATGATTACGTAAAGGACGACCGATCGTGCTCTTGACTCCACGGCTCTCGAGCGATCCTGAAAGCGAGGGCGTCGAGAGTTTCACTTTTGCTTTTCCTCCAGGCGAGACACGCGAGGGCCACGTAATTATTATCACTCGTAAAACCGCGTATTGCTAGGACGGCTTCCTCCATAATCTCGGCTGCCGTTTAATGTTCCAAGGGGCACTTGGTTTTTCTTCTTTTCTGTGAATCCTTTCTCCTTTCGCTGAAGGAAGCGAATGGCGAGCCGCCATTGCGTCGATTCGAAAATTTGAAGGTTTTCAAATTCGTTGCTTTGTAAAACTTTAAATTAAATATAGAAGGAAATAAGATGCATCGATCACCTAGCGATTTAGAATTTTGAGGAGTATATTTTATTAAGGAATTATTAAGGTTGTAAGTTAAATTCATCGTGGAAATTTGTTAGACTTATTTTCTGTTATGGAAATTATGCCATGCGTAAAAGTGGTTGTTGTTTGGATTTTATAAAATATCATTTATAATTAGAGCTCACACACCAAGTGGCGAGAGGCCTCTACAATAACATATCAATCAAAACACTGACATGCGCAGAATCTACTACAACAGTCCATTGATAAAAATTCTGACATGCGCAGAAGCCACTTATAGTGCTAATCTAAGAGCTTAAGTGACGTAGAATAAGAGAATTAACACGATGCTCTAACCCTGCTCAAATTTGAAAAAGTATTTCTGGAACAGCCTGTACACAAAGTGTAGGTGGGTTTGGTATTAAAAAAGAAGGACAATAAGGTAACGCGCTCGACGTGGGCGCACGAGGTTGCGATAGAGGTCCAAGTAGTTTCTGGGTCGCTGGAAATATTAGCCAATCGCTTCCTGGCATATCGCGCTTCGATCTCGAGCTTCCATCGTGCCGTGGAAAAGCGCGAGGGAGCTTTCCTTCTTTGTTGGAGGCAGATATTCCGCGGATGCGAGCAATTTTCCCGCGTTGGCCAACGAGGAGCTGCTCCTCCTTATGTGGAAAACGCTTGGGCAACATCCTCCGCGCCGATTAACAAATCCTGCTTAATTAACGCCCCGCACTTTGCGCCTCCGCCTCCTTCCTGATTTTAATTAACTACCACGATTCTCCCTCGACGATTCCTCCGTCGATGCTTCATTCTTTTCTTTGCGCTTGACACGACTCTTTCGTTTATCGTTCATCAACTCGGTTGGTAGTAGTGGTAGTTTATCGTGGGGTTGGTTTAATTTTAATCAAGGATAATTAAATGACGTGATGAATTTAATTGGGGGGACAATGGAATTTTTAATGTGTTGTTTGTTTAATGTGTTGATATACGAGCTCGTAAACGATGTATAATAGCCATTAGTATATAAATTATTATTTAAATAATTCCAACGAGCGGATAAAGCAACCTTTGGAGTTATTTAAACCAAAACTTTAAACCAAAACTGTATTTCTAATCTTTCACTAAAGAAATTTATTTATCGCACATATCTTCTATATTATATCTGTACTCCTGTTTCATTTAATTCATAACACTCTCCTGATTTTTATTTAAAAAATCCATTCCACGCTCGTACGTGACTTTGCTTTCGTCAGAAGGATTTTTCGATCCTCGAATCGCACGAAATACGAGGATGGATCGATCGCAGGTGTCGAGCAGCTCGAGCACAGGAACAATCAGGCGATCTTAATTGGCGCAATTAAGAGAAATGTTGTAATTATTGTCGCGCCGCGAATCGAAAAGCAGACGTTCCCTGGAATAAGCTCGAGCATTTTTCCCGCGAAGGAGGAAAAATGACGGCATCGCGTTTTCGCTTGCGAGATTAATTGCGCTTCCATCAGCTCGGAGCCTCGCCTTCCGGCGACGAGGCCATTTAAATTTCTCCTAGGCAAGCGCAGTAATCCCGTTTCTTTCCTCCAGAAGCGAAAGTCCGTTTAAGAGCCAAGAACCTTCGCCGCCTTTTCCACGCTCGTCTCTGGACTTTTTTACCCCCCTTTTTGTTCCTTCTTCCTGACTCGTAAACCTCCTCTCCGATTCTCATTCGTAAATCAAACGACTGGGGAGTTGGTTTAAGAGCTTTTTTTTTGAGGAGTCGAGGGAAATCGTAAAGCATACATAATACGCTGTAATCTCTCGTATATAATACGTCTATGTTTTATATGTCGTGCCACAAAATTATGTAATATCGAAGTATTTTTATGTATTTTTATCTTGAATCCGATTAATTAATTTTTGCTTTCTACACACTGATGGATCCACATCATGTAATTGTAGAAGGTGCCTTAAGATTCACGTGACAAGTAATTTTGATGGAAAAGAGAGATTTGTAATTAAAAAATGTGATTTTTGCATTTATTTATAAAGCGTACAGTATAGGCTTATGTATGTTAAATTTTTATTTTAAATTGAATGAATCGAAAGCGAATTTGATCTAAATATAGTAAATTGAGTTCGATTATAGGTTAAACGAATTTATCAGTTGCTTTGGGTAATTCGACGTGGTTGGAAAAATTCGAGAGTGAAAGGTTCGCCGATTAAGTGCAGGATTGCCTCCTCCAATTTTCCCTTCAATCCCATTAAAACCCCCGCGATTTTGAAAGAACAGTGCTTCCACCTTTAACCCAGGAACCCAGGAATTTCGTCAGAAAATCGATCGACTGGATTTACGCCACGATCGCTTGGCAGAAACCCTTTGCACTCGCACGTCGAGTCACGCTCGACATAGATATACTCGCGACAAAAGTTCACGTCGATTCAAACTCGACCAATGATTAGAAGGTATTTTAATGGAGAAAAAAAATATGTAAAATACAAAGTATTAAAAATTGTGTGAGATTATAGTGTCTTTTACAATTATTGGAATAAGAAAAAGGAAATCTAGAGGCAAGCTAATGAAATACGAAGAAGACCACGAATGAAATCTTTACATTATTATTCGAGCAAGAAGATTGTAGGAGTACATTAATTAAAAAGAGATCTACTTGTTAACCAATATGTTTCTCAATCTACTGGTATACTATATTTTTTCTACATACTCTAGAGCCTTTGCTAACCTCTCCTTTTATTTAATACAAATATAATCTTTCTTTATCAACGCGAGCATTATCAAACACTTCATTTGGCGCGTGGATTTGTGTTGGCCACTTATGCGGATTTAATTAAAATTCAGTTTCAATCAATCAATTTATGACAAGTGGTCAGCACAAATGCACGCACCAAGTAAAGAACAAAAAAATAATAACGTTCGCATAGACCAAGAAAAATGATATCTTTATCCTCTTTCATCCTTTATCCAACTTAATAAAGACACTCACACTTCATACTTCATATTTTAATACTTCATTTATCATTATTCTTCATTTTCAGATTGTCAGATTATCATACTACATAAAAGTTAATTAAGTATATCGAGCACGATGTCTTCCTAGAAGCAAGGGGAAGCCCCGGCTCTCGTGAGGGTTACGTGACTTTGCGCGAAATGTCAGGCCGTTTGCGCATGCGCCCCGCGCATGCGCCTTGCGCTCCGCGAAGCGTGGACTCGAACGTATTCACGGCACGCGTGATTTGAGTGCCTCGCCCTGATACATTCGGGGCGCGTGTCGGCCGCTCGAACAAAGTTCCCACCGTTTTCTCAAACATTACTTTCACTCCTGCACGTAGATTTTTGCCCCTCGCGGAGATTTGGATTTTAGACGCGCAGAGAACGTCGCTCCTTGTCGTTTTATCGAGCTTTCGGATCAGTGAACCGGGGATGATATTGGAACTAAGAAACTAGGGTTAATATTAGAACTTCTAGGGTAGAATTAACGTAAGGACTAGATAATTGGAGTCGATATTAGTGCTACTATATTAGAATCAATATTAGAACTGGCGTACTAGAATTGATATGAGAGGTACTGAACTAGAGTAGCTATTAAGAGTAGTTAGATAGTATTATCATGGTTTGTAGATGATTATATGCATCTACTGACAGTTTTTCCTTATTCTCTCTCTTTCTTTTTAAGATATAGTCGCGGATTTACATTTGTAGGAAAATTAGCTGGTAGTTTGATCTCTAAATCGATGAACAAACTTTAATACAAGGCCCTTTAATTGCTGCAATTTATAATCACAATATATAAACGATCTAATTATAAGATTTAGAAGTTTCTTGTGTATTTAGACGCACGAAATACAAAAGCTATTGAAAATAGATAAATAATATGTATAGATATTGATGAACAGATATAAAATACAGATAAAATTTACACACATAAATTACTAACCAAAGATACGAAGATCCTGATGAACGAAGATCATTTATTTAAAGTTTACAAAGCAGAGAGCCTCTGAATCGTGAAATTGTCAGTCAAGAGGTTTCCAGTTCGACGTGTGTAACATGCAAGCATCTGTGCATTGGCAGCAAAGCGAGACGGAAGTCTCGAGGTGGCTTAAGGTTCCTTCTTATAGAACGGAAAGTGAAAACCGACGGTGCGGTACTAGGCCAGGATATGCTGAAGGTGCTTGCGTCAGAGAAGTGTCAGTGAAGTGAAATGTCCGATAGGTGTTTTTCGAAATACCCAGGAAATCTTCACGACGTTTCCTGGGAAATACACTGCACGTATGATATTTATCTTTTAAAATATTATGCACGTTTCATTTTTCTATTTGAAAATATTTTGTACGCATCATATTGATTTTTAAGAATTTTTATGTACAATGTTTTGATTTGAAAATATTTTTCACGTATCATGTTTAACTTTGGGCATGCGAAAGAATTTTTTCTAGACATCGATCGTGCGTTATCGATTTAGAGGGATTTTTTATATTATGCGTGGATTGTTTGGACTGGGATTAAATTACGCGCGAATGAATAAAAAAGAGGCTTGCTTATTATGTGAGGAAAGAAGAGAAATCCGAGTCATGGTTAGCGGAAATGAGAAATTCTCATGTCTAGCCGATCACTTTCAAAGATTCCATTTACATATCGACACGTGTATAACATACTGGTAAATTGAATACGAGCTTGCCAAACTTGGAGAAATGATTGACACGTGTACATCACGATGGTAAATTAAATCCTTTGCTTCTCCAAGGAATACATGACGTATATATAAAATAGAAAAACTCGATATCAGCCATACGAAACATTTTTCTCGATATAAAAATACTCAATTTCCATCATATTCGACATTTAGGTCGACATAGAAAAGAAATTTGATTTCAGCCACTTAAAACGTGTCTGTAAAACTCTGGATCGATAAAAGGACCTGAAACTCGATCCAACATTTCCAGTCTTTCCACGCGATACCCGAACTTTAGATTCCACGTGTCGAAATTCACCGAGGGGCCTTGCGAGCGACACGGAAAATGAAATGGACACCCGATATAAACCGTAACTCGTTCCTCACGAATCATAGTTTCTGCACATTTCGGAGCGCAGCTGCAGCCCCGAGCCTTTTGCCGGTTAGAAAGGCGGTATCGACGGTCGAATAGGCGCGTATCTGCCCGCTTATTTTACGCCCGACACGGATTTCCCAATCGAAAGTGACACGGCAGTGCGGACCTTTGCACGACCACTTCTGCGCCACGGTCTCACCACCGACCTTTTTTCCCCCTTTTTAACGAATCGCGATTAATTACCTTTCCATCTTAAAATTCAGACCCCAAGATTTTTGCTGGTTATTTCTTTCTAAGAGCGAGAAAGCACTTTTCCAGCTCGAGATTCAGATCCCAGAATTTGGATGGTTATTTCTTTCGTGGAGTTGAATCGTGAGAAATCGCTTTTATATATAGATATAATTCACTTTTTATTATATAAATTATTAATTTTTATTATACAATAATCAATTATGTATTATTTCTTATTATATAATTATTAATTTAATATATGAATTATTAGTCATTTATTTTTTATATATATAAGATAATATATAACACATATACACAGCAAAATTTTGCGCTGTACTTCACCACCTTCGAATCCCACTTCTAACACAAACTCCAACATCGTACATCCCACGACACACACCTCGAATAAACCCACACATGAAGAACGACTTCGAAAGAAATATCGAGCTCCACTTCCATGCATCCTAATAGCACGTTGAGCTCCTAACAACATCGGAAATGAAGGGCTTACGCAAGTCAGAATGGGCGGAAGGCGATGCAATCGCACGATGACTGGGAAAGTCAATGAAACTCCAGGATCCACGACATCCTCGCGCCTCATCATTACGACTAATTGAGTCTGCGGCTCTCCTTTCGTCCGCAGTTCACTTTCCTAGCCGACAGGAAGTGGCGTCAGCGCCAGCATTCCCTTTCTTCGAGGATCGAGGATCGAGAGTGAAATTCGCTCGGCCACGATTTACACTCCTCGATCATCGATTTTACGTAAGTTCCTGTAAATCATCGAACAGCTCAATTCCGAAGCTCGCGACTAAGAGGCGATGGTTGAGATTAGAGATCCGCTTAAGTGCGAAGCCCCCTTTTAACGCTGCATCATCGCTCGTAATGTCGATAATAAGCGCTTTGGAGTCGGAGCGTCTTCTTGGCTCTCATCTCTATAAAGATTGGAATCCACATAACGATATTGAGAGAATTAGAAAGTCCCGGGAACGTTTATATCGCGCCGAGGATTTATTACGAGAGTAATTCGTGTCGTTGACTGAATATCGTGTTTTAATACGTGGACAGTGAAGCGATTGAAAGTCAAACAAGTGATCGATTCATAAAAATAGAAGTTACTTCGACAATAAATGTTTGGGGATTTACACGTTTTTTTTTCACTCGATTTGTATAGAGATTTCCATTCATCTGGCGATGGAGAGAAGTTTGAAGCTGATGAGAGTAGGTGGACTTATTAAAGAATTTCTAGAACGTGTAGGTCTTATCGCGAGAATAATGGCATCGTCATGCGAATAACGTGATTCAACCTGTCGAAAATGTGGGAGTGTGAAAACGGTTCAGCGTGAGAATGCGTAAACATTTTGAAGAGTACAAGCGCGTGCGACTGAAGGAGGGATGTTTGGGTTGTGAGGCGGCGAAGGAAGAGCGACTGGGATGGAGTGCGTGTTTTGATTTTGGGCGACGCGTCCTTTCGAGGAACGCGATGGTCCTGCGAATACGTACGAATGGCAGTATCTGCGCGCAGAAACCTTAGAGAAGGAGGGCTGTGCTCAGAAGAGGATAGAGAGTCATGGAGAATGAAACGAAGAATATAGTGTCAAAGTTACACAGTAGAGTATAGAGTCAGAGTTAGATAATAAAATACAGTGTTAGAATCAGAGTACAGAATACAAAGTCAGAGTGAGAGACAGAGAGCAGAGTATAGAGTCAGAGTCAGAATACAGAATAGAGAAGTAAAGTACAGAGTCAGAGTCAGAGTACAGAATACAGAGTCAGAGTGAGAGACAGAGAGCAGAGTATAGAGTCAGAGTCAGAATACAGAATAGAGAAGTAAAGTACAGAGTCAGAGTCAGAGTACAGAATACAGAGTCAGAGTGAGAGATAGAGAGCAGAGTATAGAGTCAGAGTCAGAATACAGAATAGAGAAGTAAAGTACAGAGTCAGAGTCAGAGTACAGAATACAGAGTCAGAGTGAGAGACAGAGAGCAGAGTATAGAGTCAG
>JBCFXI010000033.1:0-39045 GCA_038496175.1 Ampulex compressa | reverse complement strand
CAGAGTCAGAGTCAGAGAGTCAGTGTCAGAGTCAGAGTGAGAATCATAGAGCAGAATACAGAGTCAGAGTAAAGAACTGGAATACCAAGCAAGATAAAATCATCTCTATCATAGCAATAGCAATAAAGTACGTTCACTTGTCAATACTATACATATAATATAATAAGACACTGGTGAAAAAGTACTTTAATCCATCCACATGATTCAATCGATCGTCACAAAAATAAATAACCCATTCCTGTTACACATCCAGCGACGATAAAACGTCTGAAATCCCAGAATATCTCAGAATCGCAATCTCAGACTCGTCTCGAACGATTATCTTAAATTTCCAGAAGAAGGCGATGATAATTTCGATGCCTCTTGGAAACGAAAGCGACGTTTAATGGCGGTATTCTCATGTAACGACTCCCATGTACGGTACAAACAGCGCAGTTAATCCATTGCCAGGTGAAAATTACCGCAATGCGCCTCATTTTCCACCTTTAACGAGGTATTATTAAACAAGCGCTTATTTAATCGCTGGAATTTTCTCTCGACTCACTCCGCCAGAAGCTGGAGATTCGTTTGTTTTATGGAAACTCGTTACTCGAAGCGTTTCTCTCTCTGAATTACTCGTTATTTCCTTGGCTGTAAAAGTCATGGTCCAACGTCGTTCGTGATTAACTTCCTTTTGTTTATGCTGTGAAAGGCGAGAGAGAGAGAGAGAGAGAGAGGGCTTTTACTATTTAGAAATACATCGATAGCTCGTTACGATTATCGAGAGTTGGCCATTAATCTTCTTGCAGGAAGCAGAGATATTTTAGATATCGTTTTGCTCCTTTGAGAAACTGCTTCGAGAAACTCTTCGACACTGAAATGACCGTATCTAAAACCTGTAGGTAGTGTGCGAAAAGTTCGAGGGACTTTTCAGGTAAATATCGTGCGTACGTGATAGTGATATGATAATGTATGGGGTGTCCTAAAATCCAAGCAAGGTTTGACAATTTTAAGAATGATATGATGAGAGATAGATATACTACTTTGTACATAATCTTATACCGTGTACTTTATGAATCTGTGTGTTTGTTAATGTTCTTAAATGTTTTCTATAAAAATTGCTTTTTACGTGATTTTTGGAATACCCTCTGTAATATTATGGGGATTGATTTATTCGAAGAAAAAGAATTCAGGGTATTTACTCAGATGAACACTTGCTTCGACACTGTAAAGTGGCTCTTCGATGCTCAGAAATTACTATTCCCTGGTTTTTTACGCTTTATTTTCGACTCACGATATTCGACTCTGGATATTCGATTCTACTCTCCGACTCTTCATCCTCGACTGGACCAGCAAACATTCTACACGCTTTGGACACGCGCCTCGCTCAAAACAAACGCTTTAGCTCGCTCGCGACACGTGCCATCGACACCTGAGCCGTCATAATTAGCTTTGTCGAACCCTTTGAGAAATGAAGTATTTCTTCACCTTGGTTTATCGAGACCCTTTGATAAACAAGGGACAACAAGAAAAAGAAAACGAACGAGTTAAATCATTTAGATTCCATAAAAAATACTAAAAAATCCATGGAAAACGCACCGTAATAAATCAGAGTGCCACAGGCAACGATCGTTTTTATTACTATCTTCTTCTGGCTCGTTTAATCGATTCGATTAATTCTTTGTGGCTCATCCAAGCGCGACGCGCCATAAGAAAATTAATCTAATATTTATAAGAAATGAAGAGTGAAGAATGAAATACACCTAATAAATATAATCGAGAAAAATCGCTTTGTTTCTCAAATCTATTAGCCTTCCATTTCTTTTATCAACTCAGTTATTTCTCGTCCCAGATTTTCTCACATTCGCATCTCGATCCTGTCGACGATTTTCACAAACCTGTTGCCCGCAATGTTATGTCGTTAGCGATCTTTTTTTTTTCTCGCAAGCTCGTATGAACGAGAAAGGAAAATGTCACGGCCGTTCCTTGATCCCAGCTTTTCTTCTTATACGACGGCTCATTAGACGCGTTCTATCCGTTAAATCGATTAGAAGCGCTCGTCGAAACGCCCGTCCGCGATCTGTACAGAATTAAGACTTTCCAAGGCACTCCTGTAATTACTGGATGCTCGGCACGCTGATGCATACTGATTTCGATTGGTTTCTTCATCTATGTTAACGCTCTTCTCGTTTTCTTCCTTCGTACGAGGAAATGATTCAATTAGATCTCGAGCGTGCTTGATTGAAAATACTTCAGATTTATGATGATCCTTTTCTTTATTTTTTCTGGTGTTACGTGTATAACGATTGATTTTGTTTTAATGTCTTTTAAGTTGTGTGTAACAAATACTTCTGGTTTATGTATATATGTATTTATGTATATGTATATTTATGTATGTATGGCAGTATACATTGCATAAATGAGAAACTTTGTTGAAGTTTATGTATATCGTAACCCTTAAAAGTGTAGCATTGCAAAGGCGTAATGATACGAGTGACAAGTGTCTTGAAGAGAAATCTATATGCAAACGTATAGTTGGAGAGATATTTCGCGATTTGCTTCGATGTATTCTAATCCTGGGTTCGAGATAAATTGAAATATACATTACGCGACATACACTAAAAATAAATACGCACACGCAAATAAAATAATATATATATATATAAATAAATTTAAAAAAAGAATATATATATATATATATATATATATATGTATGTATGTATGGCTGTATGTCCGTAGACACGCATCACGCGTGCTTTCCAAACACGCACGACTCTCGTGGCTGGTCGAACAATCGAGAACAAGAATATCCGGACGAGGCGTCTTCTTTCGGAGGGACAAAAGGCTCGCGTAACAGCCTGGCCCGTTCTTTTCCCTTCTTCCTCCCCTTTTTTCGCCTCCGCCACTCCCCATATCGTTCTCCTAACCGACTTTTATCCGCGCGTTTCACTTTCTCCGCTCGAACGGAAAGGAATTCGCGGGGGAACGGAATTATTCGCGTCGAGTTCGCTGAATGTCCCTAAGTTTTCGTTATTGAAAATTATTATTATTCCAGGGAAATATAGTTGAGGCAGGCGATTGAAATTTTAGCTCCATAAAAACAGACGAAGTATTAAATCAGTGTGCGAATTGTGAGAAAGAGTATTACTATTTGTTACTTAAATTCTAAACTACTGATGATTATTATTAAATCGATAAATATATCGATATTATTTCTTTGATTCACTAAAGTTTGTAGTTAATATTGTATAGTATGGTTGAAATTTATGTTGGTCACTTTATCCAATATTGGAGATAGGCTGATTTTACATATTCCTTTTGTCGAGTCTTTATCGGTATTGATGATTATTATGGATCGTAGAATTATAAAAAATTAGAATTATCACGCATAGATAATGAACACGATAAATACAAAGATATAAAAGAAATATAAGTATCGATTATTGCTGTACCATAAGAATATCAGCACAGACAATTAAATGAAAGTATAGAGGCTATAAATAAATTCCTGTAAATTAATATATATAGATAGAGCCTCTACAATAAGTATCCAAAGACGATTCACTTGCACTATGAATGTCGGAATATAATTCAAGGAATTCAAATTGATATTAGTGTAAAAAGCTTAATCCAAGTAATTTAGTATAAAAAGCTGGCCTATCTCTTGGCTACGCAAAGAAACCGGATTATAGTCCCACCGCGGATCTACCAGGTCGTCGAATTAATTACTTTCTATAAATAGAGCAATTTCAGAAATTGCCTCGCAAAGCGGAATCATTATATTTCCGTACATTTAATGTCAATTCAAGAATAATAAATTTCCAGCGTAAATCTCGTAATAAAATTAAAATGGACGGTGTATAAAAATAACAGCTCACTCGCCTGCATGATAAAAATTAATTTAAAGTTCCAATTCGTATTTATTAAGCCTTGGATTTAATTTGTTTGTATAAATAGAATAATTTCAGGAATTGCTTTGCAAAGTGGCATTATATTTCTGTACATTTAATGTCAAGGCAAGAATAATAAATTTCCAGTGTAAATATTCGAATAATATTGAAATGGACAGTGTATAAAAACAACAGCTCACTCGTCTGCATAATAAAAATGAATTTAAAGTTCCAATCCGCATTTATTAAGCCCTGGATCGAATTTGTTCGTATAAGTAGAACAATTTGAGGAGTTGCCTGGCAAAGTGTAATCGCGATGCTTCCGCGTATCGTGCCGCGAATAAGCGCGGACCGCATATTTGTATTTGCTGAAACGCGAAAGCGAATCGAGTTTCGCGACCCGCGAGTTTCTAATACGCATGCGAGGCTTATTACCCGGCGCGAATCGAGGAAAGTCGCCGCGGCTGATCTTCGTTTTTAAATCTGCGCCCACCCCGACGAGCCTCAGAATTTCACGATGGTGAGGAAACCAAGAGAACGAAGACAGTCTCGAAAGATCCTGGTGAAAACCGCGGATATCGCGTCTCACTGATTCACGCGATAAAACGAAGTCCTATTTTTTATTTATCCCATTTCGTTCCTCCTTTAAGGAATAAAGGACAGGAAGAAGCGAATGGATGATTCTAATTAAATCTGTAACAGATACTTTAATGTAACCGTGAAGAAAACTGTAATCGAAGAGTGAAGATTACGAGGCACGTTTAAAAGGTTTGAGCAACACACTGTAGGAATTTTAATTTGCACTGTCAAGTATATTAATATTAAAGCGTGTGAAATATTATTTTATAATAAACTTTATAAGTAAAATCAGAGGATCTTCGTTTTCGTTGTGTAAAACAAATTCCTTTTTTACTCGAAATGTTTGATTATCGACACTTTTTATTCTCGAATTCTTAGTCGACTTTTTTTTACTCGACACTTTTTATTGGAACATATTTGTTGCTTTTAAAGCGACAAACGAATACACGAGTTCCAGAAAGATCCTGGAATCCAGGAATGGAGAAACTTCAAGATCTCGCCAAACAGACACAGATTTGACGATGCAACTTCATAGAAACCATCGAAATCAATGTATACAATATATACTGGAGAATACGAAGCATCCATAGCTCGAAGAACTCTTTATTACCAAGTGATCTACTCTTTATTACCAATATTATCAATATCCAAGTACGAGCATCCATCCACGATCTCCTCCACCCTCTCAAAATCCCAGCACACGCGATTTCGATCGAAAACACGGAACACTTTCGTAACATCCGAAGGATTGCTTTACCATCGATATCCTAGTCCAATTAAAAACAGCCTCATCCCTCAAACCACGTCGCGCACACTCGAAACGAGGCTCTCAAAGAAGAACCTCCTCGCAACGAACAAAAATCGTATCGACACTTCGAATTCCAAAAACCTACTCAAGGTTCCACGCTATCGTGAAAATCCCATCGTCTATTTCCTTAAAAACGTCTAAAATCGTTAAAAAACATCGAGAAAAATCCATGAAAAGTGTGAGAAACTCTTCTAAGAGTGGAAGAGAATAAGTCTTCGAGTTCGAAGGGTCGATAATCACGGAAGAGCACCCCCGATTCGTCCTTGTCCCGTGAAAGAGCGATGTAGCGCACTCACCTGCGAGGATAAGCAGCCGCATGGTGAGCAAATGAGTGACGAAGCGCCGAGTGAATGTTCGGTGGAAGTGGATTCCTGGTGGCTTTATAGACCGAGGGGAAAGGCCGCGCCCGGCAGGGCCAGGTGGGGTTGTTAGCCACTTTTCCGCAAGGCGCCGTGCTCCTGGGTACGCGTTGGGATCCGTGGAGTAGCACGATGCTGATAGATCGGTTCGATGGGCCCGCTTGGAACGATTCTGTATGTCGTTGCCTCGGTGTGATGTACGATATTGAGTCGCTGGCTTGGAATAGTGGAGTTGATGGAGTTGGTTGGGAGAGTAGCGTTGAGTAGCATGGTGCTGATAGATTGGTTCGATGGTTCTACTTGTAATTATTCTGTGTGTCGTTGCTTCAGTGTGACGTACGATATTGAGTAGCTGGCTTGGAATAGTGGAGCTGATGGAGTTGGTTGGGAGAGTAGCGTTGAGTAGCATGATGCTGATATATTGGTTCGATGGTTCTGCTTGTGATGATTGTATATGTGATCTATGATATTGAGTCGCTGGCTTGGAATAGTGGAGCTGATGGTGTTGGTTGGGAGAGTAGCGTTGAGTAGCATGATGCTGATATATCGGTTCGATGGTTCTGCTTGTGATGATTGTATATGTGATGTATGATATTGAGTAGCTGGCGTGGAATAGTGGAGCTGATGGAGTTAGTTGGAAGAGTAGCGTTGAGTAGCATGGTGCTGATAGATTGGTTCGATGGTTCTGCTTGTAATGATTCTGTATGTCGTTGCTTCAGTGTGATGTACGATATTGAGTAGCTGGCTTGGAACAGTGGATTTGGTGGAGTTTGTTGGAGTAGCATGATGTTGATAGATTGGTTCGAGGATTTTTCTCGTGATGATTGTATATGTGGTGTATGATATTGAGTAGCTGGCTTGGAACAGTGGATTTGGTGGAGTTTGTTGGAGTAGCATAATGTTGATAGATTGGTTCGATGATTTTTCTTGTGATGATTGTATATATGATGTATGATATCGAGTAGCTGGCTTGGAACAGTGGATTTAATCGAGTTGGTTTGAAGAGTAGTGTTGAGTAACACGATGCTGATGGATCCATTCGATCTATACTGCTTGCAATGATTTTATATCTCGTTACCTTAGTCTGATATACGATACTAAGTTGCTGGCTATAACAGTGTATCTAATCCAGCTGATTTACGGAGTGGTATCGAGTAGCACAAAGCCGATAGACTAATTCAATGGTCCGCTTGCAATGTCTCTACACGACGTTCCTCCAATCTAACGCATCCCACCGTAAACCAAGCTGTTTACTAACTACATCGCGTCTAACACGATTAAATCACAAAGTAGCATCGAGTAACACAATACCGATACCCGCATTCAATATTCCTGCCAACAAATATTCACGCACGGTACTCAAACTTTGGGCTGCCATCGCAGACTACATAACATCGCTTATACAAAGTCCTGATCTAATAGATCTAAAATACAAATAAGATCATAAATAAACATAATAACCACAAATAAAAACGAGGGATATAACAAAATAAATATAAACAATTAGATCGTAAGTAAAGCACGACGATCGAGTACATGGAAATGCAATGCTCCACGAGAACAGTGTCCGTAAAGCGGTCCAATCCGATGCGAGGGGGTAACAATGGCAGCCAAGCCGCAAGGAAAGGTTCGTTTATCGGCACGATCGGTTTCCCTGAATGGGAATACTCGATTGTCGTCGAGGGACGCAGCCGTGCCGAATGGAAAGCACCGCCAGGTGAACGTGGCTGGGTGAATGTAAGAAATTCGAGAGCAAACTACCGGGTCAGGAGGGAGCTGGACCGCCAGGAGATATGATTAAACCAGAACATAATGGGATACGCGAATCGTGGCAATGGAAACATGCCGCGCGGTTGACGCCACAGGAATGGAATACTAACGCGGCCTCGTTAATGTCAAACGAATATACTCGATCCTGAGTCACATGGGGTGTCCCGAAATTCATGCAAAATCGTGCAATGAATCTGCATTGCACGAAGGATGGATAATAGTCGTTTTATAGAAAATATTCTGCGGGGTCCCAAAATTCAAGCAGGAAGTAATTTAATACAAAACACATTTGCAAGAAGTAATTTTAATAGAAAACGCAGGTCTATAATAAAACAATTGGAAATTTGGTATTGATTCATAAAGTATGTAATATATATATCATATTTTATGAATGGAATAGCATATGGAGTAAATGGTCTCCGCGAATTAAAAATTCAAAGACCACGAGTAAATAGGGTTAAAAATTCTAATAATGGACGCCCCATCGACCATGAAGGAGCGGTGCGCCTTCCTGAAATATCGATAAAAATCAATGCGCCAATGTCCGAGGGTGACGCCTGTTAATACACGTAAGACAGCGACCCACTGACTTTTCTAGCGCGTCCAGATCTGCACTTGCCTGCGATACGTTAATGCACGTCACTCAAGGACGAATGCGCCGGTTACGTGGGCAGTTTTGAGGATATGCAGCCTCCAACTTTTCAACTGCATCCGCTCAAATTGCGATCGTGCAATCGCCCCTTTTAAATTGCGCGCAGGCTTGCGTAAATACGAGACAAGTATGGATTAAACGAAGATTTATCTCCGCAACTATTAATCTTTATACGTTTCTAGCAAATACTTTGCTCGTGAAGATTGTAAAGCGAATTTCTTTGAGGGAAATTGTTGTTATTGGTAAAGGTTCTTTGTGCGATTAAAAGCTTGTGGACTGGTGTTCAGTTTGTCGATAGTCTGAAGGGGACGTGAACTTGGTTTGTATAGCGAATCATCGTGAAATAGGAAGCTGAATAAGAAATATGAAAGGATACTCGACTTTGTGGTAGTTGAAAATAAAGATCTGCTTAAGTTCCAAATTGGATGGATATGAAAGAAGGGGAAGGCTATTCGAATACGAGTCGAGAAGCAATCCTGGACTTTCCAAGGAACCAAAAAAAAAGAATCACTTCATTCTCGAACTAAATCAACACAAAACAGGATAAAAAAATGATAAAGAATAACTTGGACTTCTCGAGCATCCAAAGAAAAGAACCGTCCACCTTCCAAACCAATTCCACGCGAAACGGTACAAAAAGATTATTATCCACTAAATGTTATCTATTAGAAAACAAGAGAAAGAACAAGATAAAAGAATAACAAGGACTTCCTGTCCATCCAAAGAAGAATCATCCATCTTCCAAACCGATTCCACGCGAAACAATGTAGAAAAAGAAACCAACAGAGAACAACTTAAACGTTATAGCGATCAGCAAGAAGGAATCGTAAGTAATTAAACAAGATTACTATCATCCGAAAGGAGCCAAAGAGGAGAAGTCGGAGTATAAATCGACTTCCTGCCAATCGAAAAGCAAGAACCGTCCGCGTTGAAAAGTGGATCAGTGCCGCGGTTGCATCAGGCGGTCGCTCACGCCCCCGAAGCGAGAATTTCTCATAGCAGCGCCGCGTACGTCGAGTCCGCGATATACGCGCTCGCTCGTGCGACTATCCGCGCACGAGAGGCCAAGACACAAGCGCCGGCCGTTCCTAAGAGCCGCCGTGGGAAAGGTAATCGGTCAGAGGAAAAGCGGACCGGCCCTGTAACCACGTCCGCGCTCTCGCTTTCGATCCGCGGCGCAGCGGATTTTTCGTTTTTTAGCCGCAACCGCCACGAGGCTCTTTTCGCTTTTTTTTTTTCGCCAATGGTACTGATTTTTGTTTGGCGTTTATCCGAGAAGGTGTTTTATACAAATGAATTTTGACTTCGATAATTATTGCGGGAATCTCCTCCTTTGGAATAATTATTGGGTGGGGTTGAAACGTGGTTTTTTGTTTTTGCGCCAATGGTGCTGATTTTTGTTTGGCGTTTATCCGAGAAGGTGTTTTATAATAATGAATTTTGCCTCCTTTGGACTTCGATAATTATTGCGGGAATCTCCTCCTTTGGAATAATTATTGTGTGGGGTTGAAACGTGGTTTTTTGTTTTTGCGCCAATGGTGCTGATTTTTGTTTGGTGTTTATCCGAGAAGGTGTTTTATAATAATGAATTTTGCCTCCTTTGGTGTTCGATAATTATTGTGTGGGGTTGAAGCGTGGTTTTTTGTTCCTTCTTTTCCGTTTCTTCCCTTTTTGTCCCTTGTGAATTATTGCAATAAAAGTATTTCACGCTTACCCGTGAATCATCGCTCTAAAGAAAGGCGCTTTTTCCCTGTTCGAGAGTTTACGTTCACCAAACCACTTATCGACAAGTATTTCTCAACATCGATCTGCAATCAATTCTATCCAAACCCATGTTTTTATATCCAGCTATAGAGTACTTCTTCTCAAAAACAATATTCCTCATCTCTTTAACCTTTATTCTACAGCAAAAATAAGTTCTTACATTCATCCACGAATCACTTTTGGCCAATGCAATTCCTCATATTTATCGTATCATACCTATGGATTATTCTGCACCAGAAAATCTTTCACATTCACCTCCTTCTTTCTCATCCGCTCTCTTCCACTCTCGCCACATCCTTCTCCCCCTCTTCTACTTTACATTACTTCCACCCAAGCCAGAACACATCTAAATGGACCTCGATTCCTCGTTTCTTTGAAAGCCAAGAATGCTCTTACATTCGATTCCGATCCCGAGAATTCCCCTGCAAATCGTTCCAGTGCAAACCAAAGTACTTTCCAATGCGAGCCAAGCGACCGAGACACGCGCGCGTCGAACGATCCTCGATCCGTCGAGCGAGCACGCGATTTACATCGGTTTCGTGGCAATTAACAAGCAATGCAAGCTCATCGAGGGCATCGAATGCGCGAGCCGTAATGCTGGGATCCCTTGCTTTTATCTCCAGCCGCGGTTTATATCTCGATGCCTTTATCTGGCCGCTCCAGTTAACAATGGGATTGAGTAATAAGCTGGCCTTGACTAGAGGACTGGAAATTTATTTCTCTCGGTCGGGAAAACCTTTCGATCCGCGAGGTGGACCGTTGTAAGAGGAAAACAGCTGCGCTGGCCTGGCGCCACTTGAATCTTCGTGGATCGATCGATTTTATGGAATTATTCGAGGTCCTTCCATGCTTGAGTCTATGGACAATTTATAAATTACGTGTTTAATTAATATCGCGGTCTTGTGGTGAGTGGGAATAATTTTATATATATGATTAAATTTGGATGAATAAATATTCATCATGAGTACGAGTGTGTGTACGATGAGTACAAAGTTGTTAAATACGGTGTAAAGTCCAGGAGGTGTAGTGGCTAACTCTAAAGTCGTCCAAAGTTCTTAAAATCAATCCATATTTCATTTACTTACTCTATCTATATCTAAATTATGAGGAAATACGATAAATCTATATATAAACACAAAAATAGGGCTGCAGAAAATCCAGGAGTCTTTCCAACTAACTCAAAAGACTTCCAAGCTTCCCAAAATCAATCTACATTAAATTTAGACAATATCCAAATAATTAACGCAATAAACCTATGAATAAACCCTAAAATAAGGCTGCACAAAGTCCAGAAGGCTCTCTGTCATGCTCAAAACGCTTCCAAGGTTCTCAAAATCAATCCATATTAAATTAAGACTATCAATCCTTGAATCAATTAAATCCCATCAATTAAAAGGACTATCAACGACATGTCCAAGCAACGACGAAGACCATAAATCTATATATAAACACGGAAGTAGGGCCGCGCAAAGTAGAAGAGTCTCTCCGCCAGGCTCGAAAGACGCCCAAGGTCTTCCAAAGCGATCGAGCGCCGCTCGATCCTCGTCCGAAGCTCCGTGAAAGTCGCTCCGAGGAGGAAGTGGGATGCACGAACACTTCCTGCAACGCGCCAAGATAAATCGCACCTCCCCAAAACTCCCCCCGCTGCGCCCCCCTAATTTCCGTAATTTAATCCGCATTAATCCCTCCTCGCTCTCCAGTCCTGGCAGGACAATGCTCGCGAATCCTCGAGAATTAACGTCCTGGCGTGTCAAAATCGGCCGGCGTAATCGCGAGCGTGTCGTGAGAAGAAAGCTAATAAGACAGAAACAAAGCTCTGCCCACGGTGTTTTTTTTATCTCTTCTTCTTTTTCTTTCTTCTTTTTTTTTTTCAGGACTGCTATCTTCGCCATTACGATCTTCCTCTCTTGGCTTTATGGCTGGCTTTAATGGGCGCGTTTAGTGATGTCGTGTCGAGTATCGTGTGCTGTATCTGGATGGAAGGTGGTATTCGTGTTCGTGGTTTTGTGGAGCGGAGTTTGAGAGGGTATTGGTTTTGTAAAGTGTTTGATTAATTGTGCGTGAATTGTTCAGGATGTAGTCAATCGACGTGGGTAATGTAATTGAATTTGATGCAAAGATAATTGTGATCTTTTTTTTATTACTAGCATTTGTTATATTATCTTGCATGTGATCGATGTTTGAGATCTAGAGGAAGATCATTCGTTCGAATGATTGAAAGTTGATCTTCGATATCGATTAACGTATATATACGATACTCTGCATTAACACTGAACCTACCAGGCATTTTACAGACATATTTGCTAAATATGTACGTAAATATAGAAGTAATAAAAATAATTCATTGTCCTTAATCATAAATATATCATTCCAAAGAGGAATCTTCGTTAGGAAAAAATCGAATCGAGGACAAAGATTAACCAATCCATCCATACACGATAACAAAATCCTAGAAAATCAAGAAATCTATTCTAGAAGCTCTATAATTATTCAAACAAATCACTGATAGTTCATTTCAGTGCTAAAGCCTGAAAGATCTTCGCGATGATCCACGATAACAAGAGGATCGAGAGATCTCGAGCTGATGATCTACAGCGGCTGCTCTCAAAGCCCTCGATGATAATTGTGAAAGGACACGAGTCAACTCGAGAACTCGTGATACCTTGAGAATATGATAGGCATTAAGCTTAAGCACGCCGTAAATTCCTCGGCACTTTTGCAACGAGAAAGTCGCTCGAACATCGAGACTCGCTCGCACGCCGCGAATTTATATCCTTCTCGGCGTGCAAACAGATCCGAATTGGTTAATTGGCCGGAAAGTGCGAGCAGCAGGAAGGGACGAGCGATGAGGAAAATGAAAAACGTGCGATCAGGATGGAGAATGTTGCGTAGGCAAATGTGATCGAATGGAAAGCGACGTGGAAGAGGAAATCGTTGGACGAGGAACGATGCGGTTGAAAATGTGATCGAATGGAAAGTGATATGAAGGGAAATATCATCCAATGCGAAAATATAATGACACGAGAAATAACGATGGAAAAAATGGTGGAGAATAATGTATTTAAAAATATTAGCCTACGAATAATAACCCAAAAGACAGTATTATTAGTTAGAAGGTCCTGCATGCAAAAATGTAATTGAATTTGAAGTATCGTAGGAAAAGTAAACTACAATTGAAAGCAGCAGAGAAACTAATATGAAATTTTATAAAAATATAAATAGACAAAACAATATATTTAAAAGTATAACCAAACCAAAAGCAGCGTAAAAAATACGATATAACATCAAACAACGTGGAGAACAAAGTTACAATCGGAATTAATCCGATCCAAAATTATAATCCACACAAAATCAACACAGAAAAACATATATAATAAAAAAAGGCGCATACGAAAATCCAATCGTACCAAATACAACATGCCAAATATACAATAAAAAATAACGCGGCCAAAAATATCATCGAACTAAAACTCCCGCGGAAGAAACCTCATCAGAGCGAAAATATTTTTAAAAAAATATTAAAAAACAAATAAACCTCTTCCTATAAAAATCTTCCACTTCGAAGTTCAGTTGCCAAGTATCCAAGTATCCAATGAACTTCCAGGTTCGAAGTGTTCTAACAAAATCTCACACAGCGGCTTCCGCCAAAGTCGATCGCAACCGACGTCCGATCTAGATACATTTCTGATTGATATTTTCGCGAGTGCAAGTCTCCATCGCGGTTCGAGGCTGCTCGCCGTGCTCTCACGCTGTTTAAAGCCGGTTCACACTGTACGCAACGGGCCGTGATTTATAAATCTGCTTTGCACGACGGTAATCCACAATGCGATAATGCCAAATGCAAGCCCCGCGTACGCGAAATCGAAGGAGCCGCTCGTGTGAATTGGATTACGCGAGGTTTGAACCTTTATTTCGAGGCTCCTTACGATTTTGCAGGGCTGCTTTGATTTATTTATCGAATGAAATTTCGGTTTTGAAAGGGGGGATGTTCGCTTTTCTATTGTGCTGCTTAGTTTTGCTCTCGTTTTTTATTGTTTTAACTTATTAGAGACGGATTGCACAACGTGCGACATTCGACTGCTATTCTGTAATACTGTTCAGAGATTTATTTTACAAGCTAAAGGTTTGTATAAAAAGAATCAGAAAATTGTTATTACAATTACTTATATTACATTCAGACGTCCAATGCGTATAAAAATTAAAAGTAAAGAAGCAAAAAGAATGTCTGATTCTGAGGAAAATATCCACAAATACCTGCCATCTCGAATAAATTAACCAAGCAATCAGTTTAGGAATAATTAACGATTCTTTGCTAAATAATAACAAAAAATTGAATGATAATAAAAACACGGTATCTCGACCAATGGTAGATCTATTCCTTCCTAGTACGTTTCTGCTTACGCGTCACCAAGCAATCCTGATTACGATAAGCGATCCGTTTCGTATATTTTCGGTCGCTCGACTCTCCGGTTGGCACGCAAATGGACCAATTATAAGGGCTTGCGTCAAAGCCCTTAATTGCACAGTGCAGAGACGCAGAAACGTTGGCACAACGCCGGATTTTCTCCGTGTAATTAGCCGCGCGGCCACCGACGTGGCCGATGCTTAACATTCCCGAGAAAGATGATCCGTTGACAATGCGGAGGGATTCTCACGGCGGAAAGAAATCGCTCGGTTTCCTCTGGGAAATGTGCCACCGCGTTGCCTGGAACGCGACGTCTTTCCAACGCTGGCGAATCTTGGGTTTATCGAATCGCTTTTATTTTCGATCGAAGTCATTTACACGACATCTTTTTAGAAGTGGCGAATGCCATGCTGTTTTTGTGATTAAATTATGATGTAAATTATATAATATTCTTTTAAAGTTGAACGTAATGTCGTTCGTATTATGTGGAATGGTGAATTCGTGGCGTTGTTTTTTTATTTTCGATCGAAGTCATTTACACGACATCTTTTTAGAAGTGGCGAATGCCATGCTGTTTTTGTGATTTAATTATGATGTAAATTATATAATATTTTTTTAGAGATTGAACGTAATGTCGTTCGTATTATGTGGAATGGTGAATTCGTGGCGTTGTTTTTTTATTTACGATCGCGGTTATTTATTCAACATTATTTTAGAAGTGGCGAATGCGATGTTGTTTTTGTGATTTAATTATGATGTAAATTATATAAGATTTTTTTAGAGATTGAACGTAATGTCGTTCGTATTGTGTGGAATGGTGAATTCGTGGCGTTGTTTTTTTATTTACGATCGCGGTGATTTATTCAACATTATTTTAGAAGTGGCGGATACGATGTTGTTTTTGTGATGCAATCGTGAAATAATTGATATGATATTATTTAGAGCTGAATGAGATCTTGTTCGTACTGTGCAGAATATTGAATTCGTCGACTTATTTCTATCTATAATCAAAATAATTTATTCGACATTCTCTAAAGTGTCTAATATCACATTATACAATCAGTACAGCATACAACATTTATCCAGCTGCTTTTGTATATCAAATTGCAACTCCTCAACCAAAATTCCACGAGACCAGATGGAGGATCAAAATATAAAATCCACAAACATCGCTCTCTTAAACCAAGAATCAAATTCTCACAGAGCAAACCAGTTTCAGTGCGAAACAATTCTTCTCGGCACAAACGCTTTTCTCGCGGTGAATAATTTCCCCTCTCCCCTCAGTCCGTTCGGTTTAACGAGTTTCGTGCTCGGGCGGTTGAAAAACTCGCGCTGCGTGCGGGCAATCGAGCGATTACGAAGGACGATGCAACGTGCACCAGAGTGTGTGCATTGCGTTTAGCCGATTAAATGGTCGGAACGCCAGCGTGCGCCTCGAACAGAACCGCGTTTCGTTACGTCGAGGTATCGTAATGCAAGAGCGTTGCACCGAAATATTAAAGGCTTTGGTCGTTTCGTAGCTTCGTTTTACGATAAAGTATCGTCTAACTTCGAGTCCATCGTTTGTTCTTTCGAGCAAAGCCCCTAAGGGTTGAGTAGTTTTTAATGAATAATGAAAACGAGCAATTATCGACTCAGTGACTATCTAGGTATATGTTGTATATATATTAATAGAATATATATACAAATAAAATGTTGTACAATATAAATGATAAAATCGTTGATTATTAAGTAGGTATAAGTGTTTTTAGGATTGTGTATACAAATACGGTTTTATCGTGAAGTATTTTCTATCTTCGTGGATAGCTTTTAATATTAAATCTACCAGACATTTGTCAGGCATAGTTAGATGTATGAAATATATTCTTAAAGAAAAAGAGGACGAAGGAGAAATGTTTATAGATTAATTTATCGATCCATATGCAGTAACATGATCATGGAAAATCTCAGAGATCTCTCAGTCTCAAGTTCTACAATTTTTCAAAGACATCACTGGATTTTCGATCTTCAATTTTGATCGATTTGGTAAGTTTAGTGTTAAGCACATTCCCTACAATATCTAATAACAGTAAAACCATCGAAAACCTTACGAAGCGCACCCAGTAGGAAAAGATCCCTTTTGAAAAAAATCCCTTTCTCGTATTGTTCGTCTCATACCCCATAATACTCATCACATTACTAGATTTCATCCTCAGCTTCCTACAACTCACTCCACACACAAATCTCATTTATTCTCTGTTTTATAATTCTCGTTGATATAATCATGATATTTTTGCAATTATAAAAGCAATATACCCGAGTCAAAACGTCCTAAAAACCTCCCGTTTTATTCCCTTCCATTCCAACTTGGATCGCACAATTCGCAACGTCCAAAACATCCAATCGAAAAGTCCCTTTGCCCAATTTTTCCCCTAGGGGGGAAACCCCACGTTGCGCCACCAAATAGCGCGCGCATGCGCACCGCGTCGGGGCGCGACGCTCCGCTTGCGCTTCTCGACGCAAGAAATTAGTGAGCAAGAGTTCTCGAAGCAGGAACGTCCTACGCTCGGTGGCGCCCCGATAATTTCCCAGCCGACACTTGCCAGGTCACGAGCGTTGCGGATATGGATCACGAAGCCGGATAAATATCCTCGAAGCACTTTCTTACGTCGGCGCTGAGCCTCGCGATTGGCCAATCGGGCACCAAAGAACGCGCGAAGTTTTCTACTTTCCTCGGCGCCTGTCCTAAATGCGCTGATCATCGACTTTTGATCTTGGTAACGATCCGATTAAAGGTTACCTCACTCTCTCCTGCTGTACCTCTGGGTCTCTCTTTTTCTCGGCTATTGCGTTACTCAGAGACGTCGATCGACTTTTTCCGACTTTTTTCCGCGGGCTTGTAATCCGAGGTGGTTTGCGTCAGGAGTTTTATATCCTGTTGTCGAGTTTTTTTTAGTTCGAACGATGTTTTATGCTTGTATCTTGTGTTTGCGTGGAATATAAATAGTTGTGGGTATTCTTGTTCGCTTGGAAGTTATGGATATTCTATGGGAACTATAGATTGATTGTAGATATTCTTGTTTGCTTTCCAGGCACACGATGCCAAATGGTATTATACGTGTAATCTGCTTCTATAAATCGAGTATCTCTAAATTGTCTTCCTTCAAAATACAGTTTTCTTACCGAAGAATCATAATTTAAGCTCGAAAGGGTTGAAATAAATTTTTACTTTACAGTTATATGATAGACACCCAAAAATTTCAGATAAATAAATTATGAGACTTCGATAGGTCCCATCGACAAAACAGATTTTCTTTTTGCTCAATGTAATCATTAACCCATCGAAGATTCGTATCAAGATTTAAGGATAAAACTTAGACACGGTAACCTATGATACTTTGCTCTTAACTCGAAGCTCAGGTTATTAATAACCTAAGCGTCGATTCTAATCTTCTGAATGAAACGTAAAGCAACGTAATGGCAAATAAAGAAGAGCGTATCCGCGAGATATCTCGACGATTATCGTCCAGCACGCGAGCGGTCAGGAACTTTTGACCGCAGGTCCAAGTGCCAATTAAATTCCTGCGCTATCTTCGACTCCTTGTGGCGACAGTCGCCATAAATCCATCGAGTCTCGATATCCATCTGCGTTTTTTGAGGAGACTGGAGTGTCAATTCGTTGTCCAGCATCGCGTGCTCGAAGTATCCTGCAGATTTATCCGTCACAGTGAGAAAAAGTCAAATTCCAGCTGGAGATGAATGACACTTCTCGATCATTCCAAAACGTCTTTACACTTTTCAGCCCAAATTGTTATTTTTTAGTAAGAGAATCGATATTTTTTAATTACTTATTATTGCATCTTTGTACTTATTTACTACTTTTTTATTTATTTTTTTTATTACTTGTATAAATTTTGAAAGACACCGTACAGTTGTTCTAATTGGTACTCATTCCTCTGGAAAAATGATTTCACCTTATTGCGATTTCTTTATAGATTTTTTGCATACAGCGTTCTCTATAATTACTAGTGCACGTGGATCTATTACAATTTTATCTGAACATTTGCTCATTTTGGAATAACACAGTGTTTGAATTCATGCGAGTGAAATGCACATCAGTGCTCCTATTTTAATATATCAAACACTATAAACGTAATTATCAGGCATCCAGAGATCATAGATTATTCAACGATAATTTATTATTACCAGCAGTCGAAGAATTGCTATTCAATAATAATTTCGTCTGTTTAAAAGCAAAACTTTGACCACCGCGTCGCGTCCTAGAGAAAGGGCGGCTCTTATCCGCCTTCGATTTCCCAATCGAGGCCTCAGCAAACGCGCGTCCTTTCTTTCATATCGCTGGCCTCGATGCACCGTCAACGCCCAAGGAAAAAGCTCCGTTCGCTTATTAATAAATTAAAGCGTTTCTTAACGCGAAGATTTCATTAGCGCTGAAATCGCTAAATTGCTCCAAACGACTGGTTATTTCGTTTTTATTAGAAAAATTGTGCAACTTCATGGCGGACTCTCTGAGACTTTTTATTCTGAGATTTTGCTTGGTTTTACTGTGGTAGTTCATGGATGGTTGTATTTATTTATTTATTAGTGTTTTATCCTTCTCTTATTTTCATTTGTTATATACAGACACGTTGTATATTTAGTTTTTAGTTGCTTAAAGCGTTAAACTTTTAATGTTGCCTTTTAAAAATCCGTGACATCTCTGATTGTTAGATTAAAGTGAATTTTTAATTGTGAATAATTAATTATAACTATAAGTATTCTAGAAATTTCTGTACCACTTGACTTGATTAAATGTCCAAATTGTTCAATTAAATCTTCAAATAAATATTTAAAATACTTCTCGTATTATTTTCTTTACGTACAGTTGTCTCAATTTTTGTTATTACCGTTTAATTACTTTCCTTTTTTAAATACCGCAACTATTAAGCGAATAAACGAGACTCTAATAGCCACGTTTTTGGAAAATAGTGTTTTGATATAGGGAAAACCATACTCGAGTAGCGTGCAGAATATTTCGGCTTTATTGAAATTGCAACGCATCTGACATCGTGAAATTTGACGCCCAGAAATCATCGTAACTTCCTGCTGCTAATCTTACGTGTACGTCACTCGTCTAACGAAGCTGTTATAAATAATTACTGTATATTGTTGCGATGCCCTTACGATCGAGCGGAATCTGGTCTTCGATCCACGATCCTTAATAAATAACTACAAACTCTGCGTGGAAATAAAGTATCTGGAAAACTGCTGACAGCAACATAATTCTCGTACGATTCGAAATACTTCTAAATAATAGTATTTAATCAATTAAAACAGGTTGTACGCAAAGTATTCGCGACAGATTATTTTCGACAAGTAGAATAAATACAATAAATTTCTAATCGATCTTTCTTACACTTTGTCTCATTAACGATATTTAGACGATATATTATCCTCTATAAACTTTACTACACACAACGATCGACGATTATAAATATTCACAAATAAATATTGTACTCGATTTAAAGTGAAATTAATTAGAGGAAGTATTCAAAGATTCAGAAAACATATCTTTACAGGCCTGAAGATTTTCGAAACTCAGAGGCATTGAATTGTCGTTAGAGGCTGAAGGTGTTCGGTTGGATATTAAGTGGGTGTCTCTCTGGAGCAATCCTTGGCGCAACAATATGTACAAAGCTCGGTTCATAGAAATGCCACGTATCGATCCGGATTCTCGCTATTGTTTTCCTCCTCCCTTCGTTTCAACCCGCGGATCACTGGTGTCCTCATGTCACGACGATCTTCAGCCTCTCCCTGATCGCGTCCTTGTGCTCCTTCGGGACGTACGGATTCTTCAGGGGATCTGCGTTCAGCCTAAAACAGGAATTCAGAGTGAAACTTCTTATAGTCCTTGAAACGGAGCTCCTGTTCTTGATTCTTAACGTTTCGACTTTTAATCGTGAATATCGACCAGCAAGTCTAACTTATTCTTGATCGTACTTTGACTTGCGAATTTTTATATATCGGATTTTTAATTTGTGTGAATAATTGATATTAAAGTCATTCGAAAGAATCTTTATTCCCGTCAGGAGTAGCATAATTTTTGGTGTAAGCTCAGGATTAATGTAATTCAGGTGGTGGATATTTGGAGGCTTAAGGGTTAATCAAGGAGTTTGAAGGAAAACTTGAAGGAAGTTTTGAAGGAAAGTACATTTACCTGTACAAAGAAGGCGCCTCGGCGCAGTTCACGTTGTACCACCAATCGCAAGCGAAGTCCTTTTGGTTGAACAGAGTGCCATTCGTGCAGAGGAAGTGCGCACCTTGATAACCCTCGCGGCCATCGTGACAAACGTGATAAGCCTGGAATAAAGCATCAGCTATGTAAACGATGCGTCATAAATTTATATGAAAGTAAAATTAAATTCGTGTTAAACGTATTACTTTTATATCATATGATTTATGTTTTTATATCTTTATATACAGCTATTATTATATATTAATATTATTTCATTTATAAACGTGCGAAATCGTGTGTACACACGAAACACACAAGAAAGTTTACGAACTCTGAAAAGAAATGTATCGCTTCTTTCCAAGTTCAGAATTTTAAACGCATCGATTTTTCACGCGTGCACACGCATCACCGCGACAATATAATAATAAGCTAATATTATATATAGAAAATTATTACATATATATATACACTATAATTACATTATATATAATATTATATATTATTAATGAACAATATATAACAATATAATACACTAAATACGATTAATCACAGCAGGATGTTGCGATAAGTAATCGCAACTCGTCTCATTATCGAGGCAGAACTCCACTTGTTTCTGCGATTGCAGCGGAATAAGAGAGCGTGCATAAGGAAGGAAAAGGAAGAGCAAGGAGGATACGGAGGAAATCGGCGACGTTCTTGGATATGAAAGTTCAGCTCCCAGGAAATACGGTTTGCGATGCATGACGGCGCGCCTACGTAATAACGTTGTGCATTTATTTCGCGTTGCTTTTGCGTCGTGGACGGACCGATTGGCGATCCGTCATGCTTTTCACGCTCCTGGAAAATGTAAAAGTCCCTAAGTACCCTGCGCCTCGCTTCCAGAGCCGTAAATCCTCGTTAGGCGCGTCATAAAACCTCGCTTTATTATTCCCTCGCGTCGCTCTTTGGAAAGAGCTTTGAGGTGGAACTCGATTGTTGGGTTAAGCGGATGATTGCTCGGTTTTGATGATCATTTAGGTATTTAAATTATAGAGTTTGATGAACTAGTTGTAATTTAAATGATAGAATTTAAATACCTATAGTATTTAAATGGGTATAGAAAATTTTGCAAGCTTTATAAATGATCGTTTGATACAATTTTGCAGGGTTTAAATGTGTAAATGATTATACGAGCTAAATCTATCGATCATCAAGTTTGGAATTATTTGCTTGCTAAATATATCAATTGCTTTATATAGTCACATTCGAACAATCAGTACAAACAACCAAATTGATCTTTGCAACGTTCTTATATATTCTAAAGTTTCTTATTCGACGTAAATAAATCACTTATAAATACACGTCACTTCTATGCATAAAGTGACGCAATAAATAACATTCACGAACAACTTATTCCCTAAATAAATAACTTTTCATAAAAACGCTACACTTTTATCTGCAAACAGTCGAAAGAATCTCCGTTGTGTTTCCAAATGTTATTAGGCTTCTCATTGGATTTCCTAGAGAATTCATTCCGTTCGGTTCATTCGTTTCACTTTGATGTTCGAGATACTCCCTTTGCCGCTCTCAGCGTGAAACGATTCCATTGACGCGCGTTAATATGCGAGATTGGATGGAGAGGCGATGCATTGTTCGCGGTGTGGCAACAGGAGGCGTCTTGCATCCTTCATTAACTCAATTAGTATCGGTGGCGGCTTTCCCACGAAACCAAGCGTCCCTGTCCGTTGCCTCATAATTGCACGCTCTGATTTTCCGATCAGAGCATCAACATCATCATCATCATCGTCCTGGTTTTTCTTTTTTCCTTCTATTTCCGCGGACTGCAAGATAAATAAAGGGAGTTAGGTCGATGGAATTTACTGAGCGCATGGTGAGGTACAGAAGTAACTCGATTACTTGGATGTCTCTTCTGATTTTCCGATGGTTTATGATTATTCACGAGGATCGTCGTCCTGGTTTTTTTCTTTTCATTTCTGTGGACTAAAGGATGAATGATGAGAGTTATGTGGAAGGAATTTACTGAGCGCATGGCGAGGTACAGAAGTAACTCGATTACTTGGATGTCTCTTCTGATTTTCTGATGGTTTATGATTATTCACGAGGATCATCGTCTTGGTTTGTTACAATAACAATAAACGTAATAATAGAATACTATATAATAATAACAAACGTAATAACAAAACTGTATACAGTAATAATAAACGTAGTACTAAAATATCAATAAAATACAATAACTCACCTACTCGAGAAGCGTAAAATTTTACAAAAGACCTTTACAGTGCACACGGTCCATACTACCTCCTTTACAAAGACCTTTACAGTGCACACGCTCCATACTACCTCGTTTACAAAAGACCTTTACAGTGCACACAGTCCATACTACCTCGTTTACAAAAGACCTTTACAGTGCACACAGTCCATACTACCTCTTTTACAAAAGACCTTAACAGTGCACACAGTCCATACTACCTCTTTTACAAAAGATCTTTACAGTGCACATAGTCCATACTACCTCCTTTACAAAAGATCTTTACAGTGCACACGCTCCATACTACCTCCTTTACAAAAAAACCTTTACAGTGCACATAGTCCATACTACCTCCTTTACAAAAGACCTTTACAGTGCACACGCTCCATACTACCTCCTTTACAAAAACCTTTACAGTGCACACAGTCCATACTACCTCTTTTACAAAAGACCTTTACACTGCACACAGTCCATACTACCTCCTTTACAAAAGATCTTTACAGTGCACACGCTCCATACTACCTCCTTTACAAAAAAACCTTTACAGTCCATACTACCTCTTTTACAAAAGACCTTTACACTGCACACGCTCCATACTACCTCGCTCTCCTCGCCAATATTCCTACGGCTAGAATTACAGTCGGAGTGTCGAAAGGCGAGGCAGAAAGCTCGGTTACGAAGGGCCGCCTTCGATGATCCGCCGAATGACGAGGCCGTGGAATGGCAGTGCGGGCGAATTGGAGCGGATTTATTATGTAAGAGAGCGGCCTGGCATTACTGGGGGCTCAAGGCGACACGCGGGGGCAAGGACCGTGGTCGTGGTGAAAGACAAACACCGCGGGAAGAAACGTCCTGGCAAATTGTTTCCATAATTGAGCCTACGCTGTGCGCCGCTTCCTCCTTGCATTCCCGCTTTTTTGCGGATGGAATCCTTAAGCGCTCGAGGACTGGTTGCACTTGTGCAATTAGTCCAGGTGTATTTCTCTCCTTGCGCTAATGAGTCTGCACGATTTTCCGTGCCTCGATATTCTCCGTGTTTTTTCTTCTTTTTTTTTTACAGCTTTGTTATATACTTTCGCTGCTTTTCAGACTTCCTCGTGAATCGAAAGTGCGGCATTTGTTTTGCCACTTGTATCGTCACGACGTTGGTTGTGTTGCGTGATTATTGTTTCGTATGTTAGTGTTCTTATAATTATATGTTATGTGGTATATTAAATTAAATTGTAGAAAAGTGGTAAATATGGAATATTTGTGTCGTTATTCGTGTTTAAGATCGTTTCTGATTTATCATTATAACCCAGGATACCTCTAGTTGCAAGGAACGCGTATATATATCGTTTTTTAATTTGTTTAAATTCGAGGATTGGTCAAATTGTTTGGAATATCCATCGAACGCCTCGTGGAAATAATAAAGCTGGAGTAGAGCCGAGCGGAACTATTTATGGCGAATGGTAATTACGAGTTAGAACGGCAACGAAAGGGAATAACTTTACACCGCCTTTCATTCTTTTTAAACGATCTTTGCAAATATGCGAGTAATATCTGCAGCTGCCACTTGGACTTCTTGTATAAATCGCTAAGGACTTGGTTAAAGTGTAACTTTGCGAGTTTGTATTATTTACATTACCAAGGCTAGTTAGTTCATTAATTTTTCTCCTTATGTGAACTACTGAAACAAAAGGATATCAATTGCTAATTTTGTTCTTTTCTCAGAGTGTCAACTGTCGAATCAAATTTTTCTAGAAAGCAGTTCTAGAAAATTTGTTCTCTAAGAAAACTCTTTTTTTTAAAAAACTAGAAAATAGTTTTCTAGAGAAGAAACATTGTTCACAACAACCGTGAGGACTAAATACTTGTAATGTACTAGAAGAATACTTTGTGCAGCGACTATTAATTATAAATTGTCCATAAAGTGAATTTACTCTCGGCTATCTGAACGAATAAGCCAAAAATTCCTTAAAATCCAACTACCAGTACCTTTATCTTATCTCGTGATCGCAATACGAAAAAAATCAGCTGGTCAATTCCGCCCCGACTCGACTTCGTGCCAAACGCTTTTGTGCCTTCGAACAGCGAGAAATCACGTTTGATTACAATCGGCAGACAGTCTCCTCCAGAGGCTCGAGCATTGATCCTATCAAGCTGACCACACCCAGTCACACTTCGCGAGCTCGCGAACCGAGGAAAGTGAAATTATCCTGCGCTGGACAACCCTTCGTTCTGATATACAAGAATATCTTGATTATCGATGCTCTCGATTCGCCGCGGTTTATACTCATTATATTTTTATTTAATTATCTTATATATTTTATATGACAATTATAATGGGATACCAAAAGCTCATTCGAGTTGTCGCGATTGCTGGAAGCGGCGCTTTCTTTCTATCTTACTGCGCATGCGCAGTACTCGAAGGTATAGTGTCCATCTTTACTCTAAGTGTCTGTAGGTTCTTATCTCCTTTATTATTAGAAATTAAGGTATATTGATCAAGTTTGATGAGTAATCTTGCTGGTTTTTTACTTAATACGATTAACGCATTTCTTTTTAACCCTGTATATAAAGATCGATAGATTTGGAAGATGTTACTCCTTCCTTAATTTATATTTATATCTTGTCTGTGCTCTCACGAGGCCTGTATCTATTTATACAGCAACACAGGGCTTTTGTAAAACAACTTATTGATTAAAAAATTATCAAAAATGGACTGTGGATCCTCGAAAAGAATAAAAGGGAAGTAGAGAGTCGCTTGAAATCGTAGTCGGATGAAGGTAGGAGGTGGAATTTTCTGTGCGCACCAGTGATTTAATGCGGAGCATTAGTTGGCAGTGTAATGATACGCCTGCATCGAAGATTTCATATATTCATTGAAGTGAATGGCCGCATTATTCATAAGCGTTATCAACGAATTGAACAATCGAGGCTTTACGAGGAGGGTAATTTCAATTTCTCTCTTATGGGTTCTTTGTGCTTTCGATTACAGTGTTTCTCGTATCCCGTGGCTAAACGCATATTTTACGTACTTTTCTTTCCATTATCGTAAAAGCAATGGATTCCTGTCTTTCAATTTTCGTTTCGTTCATCGAGATTTTAATACAAATGCCATTGTGGTAAATTCCAAAGCGACATAAAAATAAAATTCGTATTTTAAATCCTAGACAGAAAACACGCTTAGATAGAAGACACAGATTTATAATTAAAAATTCCAAATCCAACGATGTTTCTTTTTCATAAAAAATCGTCAACGTTTTATTGATCCATAAAGTGTACTGTATAGGGTTATGTTTGGAATATTATATCCAGTATTTAGCCTCCACGGCTTTGCTGGGACATATGCAATCTTTTTTCTTAAAATATTCAAATCTTGCCTCAATCTTGAGACATTCAGTATATGTACAACACTTTTTATTATACATCATAACTTATATCGTTATTTCATACCCAATTATTTTATATAATAATAGCAACTTCGTAATCATTTTCCAACTTATATATGCACACATGTGAAAGAGTTAACACGATGAACAAAAGTGCATAACTCTACGAACTAACCTGGCAACCGGTTTCAACGTTGGCGTACATCCCAGGGATGATCGGCACGTGTGCGCAGGAGAAGCTCGTCGGTGGCACCGTGTGGTAAATGGGGTAGTCCACCCCTGGGATGCCGGGTATCTTGCTGAAGTCCTGACGGTCCTTCTTCGAAGGCTTCTTCACGATGATCGGCCGCGCGAACTCCACCACGGGCTGGAAATTCTGATAGTCATCGTAGTAATCGTCGATAGCTCCGCGTTTCTGAAATAACAAAATTGCGCTTTTCAAGATGGAAATATTTTTTTCTTGTATTCTAGGGCCTGGTTTATTTTTATATTAAACCAAGAAGGTGTGTGTGTATATATAAGCACTAGAATAGAAGAAAAAAATATTATAATAAATAAATAAATAAATAAATAAATATATATATATATATATATTGGTTTAATAAGAAAATTAAGTATATATTGCTATATCAAATTAAAGCGTATTAATTAGATATATATTGGTTCGATAAGAGAAAAACTAGGCACTAGAATACAAGAAAGATATACAGGATTTAATGAACAAGATGCTAATTCATTCGCGCGTCAGATTCGAACGAATCCGCGACTCAATTAGAGCCAATAGACACTTGACACGGCTGATTAAACGGGAGTGCAAAGGTCGACGATGCAATTATTCAGGGAATAACGCATTTACAAGCGTTTCCAGCCGCCTGGTTTCAACATCCGTCGGTTCTTAAGGCGCTGGATACAAAGTGAACGTGAGGCTGGAATACCGGAACAAACTTGCCAATGGCGACGTGACTTCGATTAATTATTTACGCGCAAGATACCGTTGCGAATATTGCGCAAACAGGGTGGAATTAATATCCTGGCTTTCGCGAAAAGTGGAGGATCGTTACTTGGGAATTGGAAAGATCGATTCGACGCAACCTCGATTTGAATAAATATGTATAATAATTATATATGAAATATAATATCGTAATATCCAATCTCCCTTATTATTTAATAAGAGCGGTCTTTAATTTTTGATTTTTTTTCACGGTGATTGAATTTTTAGGAAGAAAATTTGCGTTATTGTATTTAAAGGTAGGAATATGATTAAAGCTGATATTGATTCATTTTTTTCTTCTTAATCCAGATCTAAATATAACTTATGCTGTTTAAAAAAAGTACGAATACTTCTAACGTATTATAGAAAATGTGATATTTATTCTACTGTACTTCAAAATAACGTAAAAGGGCATGTATAAAAGATTTTTAAATAATTGCAGTTACGTGCATAAGCAAGGTATATAACACGTTGAATTACACAGGGATTAGGGTGAAATTTGAAGACCTCATCCGGCGAAAAACTCGTTACGCAACCAGTAAATTTGCATCTTCAGGAAAGCTTGGGATGAAAGTGACTTAAATGCGCGGAAACTAGGATGAAATCTTTAATATCGCGTGGCATAAAAGCGAGTTACACAAGGTTTGAAAATGATCATACCTCTGTACAATCTGCGATGCGCACAAAACCGCATCGACGCACCAGAATTAAAAAACAATCCTCCGGATAGACAAAAAAAAAATTATTATACACGTAATACAAAACTATCGCATCTAAGTTTCTGATATAAAATAAATCTTAATTCTCCAAGAGATAGAATACGATTTAAAATGGCCTGCAAAAAAGTATGTTGCATTAAATAAAACTCTCTTATAATAAAATATAAATAAAATCCTCGTACTATACGAGACACTAAAATACTTCTGCTCTTATAAGAAAAAATAAATAAAATTCTCGTGTAATACGAGATATATTAGAATATTTCTACTACAAAAAAATATAAATAAAATTCTCGTATCACACGAGAAGCATTAAAATCTTTCCGCTCTTGAATATAAAATACATAAAGCAACACACAATACATATATCAGACAGAGGTATATAAATCAGCTAGCCGAGCTGGAATTTTTTGCGATACAAGATTTCAGAAAAGAAGAAAATTGAAGAAACGAGGGCAGAGATTTATTTTTCGAAGCAAGGCCGAGCCATTCGAGTTTACCTGCAGGACACTGGAGCAGACGATCGCCACGAGGGTGGATAACAGAAGCACCGCAAGGACACAGCAGCTGCTCGCCATGTCCGCACTGGGTTTGATGATAAACGAAACTGGTCCAGTAACCACCGTGGCGGCAGGTCTCGCTTTGCCAAGTGTGTAAGAAATTATGTCACACAGAGAGAGAGAAAGTCAGCGGAACGTAATGTGAGCGCGAACATACCCCATTCCATTCTGGCTCCTAATCGCTGCTGGATTTTCCGGAAAACGCGGAAAAATGCGCGAAAACACGATTCTTCTCTCGAGTCAGAAGCTGGACAAGTCTGGCCTTTCGTGAGTCAGAAGAATCCTGAAGTGGAAATGGCAGGTGTTTCCTGAATTGGTTTGTGTCGATTGGAAGATTCTTTAATTGAGATTATATTTTATGAGGAGTTTTCTGAATTGGATTCTGTAAATTGGGATATTTTTATGATAGGAATTTCTTGTGCGAATAAAATTTTTATGGTAGACATTTTTTATATTGAGAGATTTCTCAATTAGGTTCTGTTAATTGGAAGATTTTTGTAATGGAAATTTGCATATATCGGAAGTTTCTTGAATTAGCCTCTGTAATTTAGAAGGTTGTTAAGTTTCTTACGTAAGGAGTTTCCTGAAATGGATTCTGTGAATTAGAAGATTCCTAAATTAGACGTTTCTTATATCAGGAGTTTCCTGAGATGGATTCTGTAACTTGGAAGGTTCCTAAAGTAGAAATTTCTTATGTCACGTGTTTCCTGAGGTAGACTCTCTGAAATAGAGGATTCTTAAGTCTGCTTTCTACATTACAAATTCCATAAATCAGGAGTTTCCTGGTTTGGATTCTCCGATTCGTAAGATCTCTTAGTCTAAATTGATTTAATCCAATTTCAATCCTTTAAAATAACTGAATTAAATAAAAAACCATTGTATATACATTACTTTATCAAATACGTATATTACTATATCAAATATTCTTCACTTTGACGATACTTCGATCGCATTTTTACAATACTTTTTATTTTACAATGCATAAAGCAATTTTCTTCCAAGGATCTCACCTGTCTGAATAGTTTTACTCGCTCTTCAGCATTCAGGTTTATATCGATGATAGAGAATTGCAAGCAAGTAGCTTACCTTACCGACGATACGCAAGTATGAGGAGCTCCAGCAAGTAACACCATCTGTGAAATTTTCTCGTCACTCCTCGAAGGAAACCAGCTTCGTTGATACGCAAGAAAACGAGCGTGCTTCGTCCAAGTATCAGGATATGATTTATCGATGCTTCATTTTTTATATTTACGATATATTCTCTTAATATTAGGACTTATTAGTAGTTTAGTTTAACCTTGCTGGTGTTTGAATAATAAATGATTTTCCTCGACAGTTAATGAGATTATCTTTGTACTTTGAAGCACGCGATTAATGAAATATGAATCATTGTCAGTAAATAAATAATGGATAAAATAAAAAACGTGTAAAAATATTACGATGCTTTAATCGAAAGAATGAAGAGCGATTAATATTTAGTAGAGAGAAAAATATAGTAAGAAGAAATAGTGGATTGGAAGATATGGTATTCTGACGAATAAATTAATAAATAAAATATAAAGTTATGACTCTATAATAATTCAAACAGTCTTATTCATCATAACACGCATTTAAAAATTAAAAATTATGTACATTCTCAATAATTACGAGCAACCAGCATGCGATTTGTTTAAAATTCTCATTATTTTTATAGTTAATGATAATGTGCATAGGAGTTACTCGTCGAAAGAATAAAATTTGCATCCTTCTTTCTATGCTCTATTTTGCAAAGGAGGAAAATAATATTAAGCACAGATTCCCATTGAGCGAACATTTTATTACAAAAGATAACTTTTACAAAATCTTCTAAGGCTAGATTAACTTAATGTAATATACATCGTATGGCTGAGTATGCTCTGCATTATTTTTTTCTTATTCTTCTTTACCAATAAAAACGCTTCACAGCTATGCCAACTTGCGTATTAAAAATTTGCAATGCGAAAAACTCAGTAATAACATCCGCAATAGAGTTCGTTTTAAGATACGATTTACCCTTCGAATATTATTATCCTTGATTTTGCATAAAATCAGGCAGAACATCCGTGAAATTACAACTCCTGCAGATACATCTTAAATACTTAATCTTCCTTTCTATAAATCCGAGAAATTACCGCCAATCCCATTGCATATAATCGATCCAATCTCCTGGAATAAAATAATCAAATACACTAGCGAATTTATTTATGCACGTAAACCACTTAATCCTCCGATAATCAATCCTGCTAATGAGAATTAAAATTAAAAGCAGCGTTCAATCGAGTTAATATCATTGAGTGGATTAGAGATCGATTATTCCTCTTTTATAAGAATTAGAATTAGGATTAGAAATAAAGAGAATCAGAGGAATAATCGATTATTTCTCTGATTAAAACATATTCATTTCTCGATCGCGAATACAACGAGTTATTTTATCCGCGAATTTGCAGAACCAAATTCGACTGTTTCAAAAGAGGAATATTTATCGATTCCTCTTACTCTTACAGTTCGAAGCAATATGGTGTATTTCTTCGTGTTTGCGAGAAATTGCGACTTTCGTTGCTCCATTCGCCTTCCATAGGGAGAACAAAAAGGCTCTGTTGTACTAAGTGCCTGGAGGTAGAACTGAATAGCGCCTGAATCTCATCAGCATAAACACAATAGCGCGACTCGTCGGTGTATTTGTCTTACGAATAGTTCAACGACGAATCCAAGCAGCAATAATTCGATAACGAATTCCTCTGGAATCGTTTTAAGCGTCGTTTTAAAAGCGCCACTCGACATCTGAGTAAAGAGGCGATTTGGAAATTAGCATTTTTGCCAAGGAAGTTGGAGTACTTATTAAAGTTCGATAACATTGTTGAACACTGGAATCATTGAATGAGTTAACAAGATTTGTGGCTTGATTATTTAAAAAAAAAATTGTAGCTTTACGACGATGCGTTTTATATTTTATATAATTCTCGTGCAGTGTTTCGATCGTTTTATTAAGTTTTTCTAACTTAAGAATGACATGTGGCATCGTTCGTATAATTTATTTCTACCAATCGAGTATTTTTAAATGATTTTTCTTCAAAATGTACTTCCTTTTTTTTACTGGAAAGTAATAATTTAGACTGGAAAGGGTTGATTTATTCGCATTTTCCTTTTGTTCTCCTTATTCTTAATATATACCCGGTGTTCTAAATATGAAGCTACTGTGACCAATTGTTTTGGTGTTGAGCTGTTATTGATATACGTTTTCGTGATGTGTAATACGTAATTTTGTATTATGAGGGGTATATGACACTGAGTTCTGCACGATTGGCGATTAAGCAGCGACAAAGAGGGGTCCAACACTTTCGCTTTGATCAGAGATGAAATCCAGGACGAGGATTTTTTGAGAACTTTAGGTGATTCTTTTCATTAAGCTATTCCTTGTATTCAATCGCGACACTGCACCGTGTTCCACCATTCGCAACGTTTCTTCGATTCGCTGAACGCGGTTCCAGAGGGGCACAGAGACGAGGTTTTCGACCAGCCGGAACAATTGTGGAAAACCTGAAAAGGATAATAACAATGATTGTCCATCGAGTGTAAATTAAACTAAATCAAAAAATTAAAATAAATAATAGAAGAAGATCTAAAATTTAATCTCTTAATCGATTATTGCGGGTTATATAATGGTGATACAATAATATATTCGTTTAGTGAAAAAGTACCTTGTAAAAGAACTCAAAGTGGCGAATTAAACTGTATGAAAAAAAACGACGTAGAAAAAATCTATTGAAATATATTAAATCAATTAAAAAATATATATTAATTAATTAATTTACATATCTAATAATTACTGTTCGCGAGTACCTGTTGTTTCAAGATAAATCTATTTAATAAGACAGTTTAGAAATCTATTTAATTAATGATAGTTTAGACACAGTTTTTTTTCTAGCTTTTAAAGAAAAAAATCGGGCACTGGAAATACCAAAATTTACAAACTTTTGATCACAAACTTATTATAAATGATATATCAATCACGATTTACACATTTTTACCACGATTTACATGTACAATAATTTACAAGTCTTCCATCAGAAACTTATTATAAATTATCCATTATAAATTAAACGGATAACAATCTGAAACGTGTTATTGCGCTCGTCCGCGCATCGAAAGCGCATCAAAGTTCAGTCACCGGAAGAGGAAGGGAGAGAAAGTCTCGAGGCGCATCTCACGTTCTTTCCAATAGACCTTTCAATCCCACTTTCAAGTTTATTACGTCGCATCATCCGCGATTTGCCGAACAAGGCAATATCCGGTTCACGATGTCCCCTCGACGGAAGGAAGCGAGACAAACCTGGCCAGGTTTTTGTGAACCGGCCCTAATCTCACGATTTCTAGCGTAATTGCGAAATGTCGCTTCAGGATAACTCCAAGCGTGAATTTCCTTCGAACCTGAGGTCAATGGATCGCGATCTCCGCTCTCTAAAAGACTTAACCCACGCTTTAACCTTAAGTCCGCGTGTTATGAGTAGAGGAAGTACAAAAATATCCGTAAACCAATTGTTATTACTCTATCAATATTTGTGTTTCATAATTATAGATTATTAAATCGATGTATTTTTAGGATAATGTAGTTCTTAGGAGAAAGATGATTTTTGTCTGTGTTCATGATCTTTATTCGCTGTATTTTGTCAGGAACGAAATCGTATTGTTTCCTTTTATTCATTTCTTTTTGCACTAGTAAATACACTTATCTTTCGTCCTTCGGCCACGGAATTTTTTTCTTTCCGCTATTTTCAGATTTCAGAAAATAAAAATTATAAAATAAAAGAATGTACATTTCAGAAATTAAAACGATGCTCGACCTCGATAAGACCTTAAGTAATAATAAAAAGAACGATAAAAGAAAGTAACGCAATAAAACGTGAAATAATAAAAACGACGGACAATAAAGATGATAAGATGAAAGGACGCAATATCCAGAAAATAAAACGATGCTCGATCTCGATCAAAACAAGCGGATGAAACGTTGCCTCGAAGTTGGCGTGCGATACAGAGTAGTTGTGCAACGATGTTGGGTTCGTTAAGGCGACTGGTGGAATATAATGGACGATCTAGATCGGCCTAAATCGCGCATAGAAATGCGAGGACGTGCGATCTCGCAATCGAGAATGTGTCGGACACACCGACGGATCCCCCTTTGCTTTGTCCGTTGAATTGCACGGTTTATTTGCAAGGACAAAGGTGACGAAAGGCGATGCGAGGAGGAGCGATCGCGATAGATCGAGAATAGGAGATAGGATGGAAACCGCATTTGTTTCTTCAGCCACTTCGACGATCGGAATTCACTTTACATTTGAATACGAGGAATGAAATATGTACTTTCACCTCGTGACATTTTATTTCCTGATTGGCCTGAATAGCCTTTCCGAAGGAAGCGATTTTTCTTGCGTTAATTGCGATGGGTATGGGCGCAGGATGCTCGATGGATTTTGTTGTATAATTTGTAATTCGTCCGTTATTATGTCTGGTGTATTGTGTAATTCGAGTTTAGCTGAAATTATTGACTCTTCGATTCTCATCTCGATAATGAAAAGAAAACGAGTGATAGAAAAATACATTTGCTTCACACCTGATTTCATATCTTTGGCATTAGAAGACATTAAAAAGGGCATTAAAAACGTGAGTAAAAATTAAGAAGAAATGAAGAAGAAATGGAGAACAAATGAAGAAGAAATAAAGAAAAAGGTGCTCACCTGACACTTAGTCTCGACATCGGCGAACAAACCTTTCCTGCCGCGGCAGGAAAATCCAGTTTCCGGGATTTTCGTGAGATTCGTGTATCCAGGACCCTGGAAGGCTTTGCCGGAATTCGTCCTGGCGCTCTGATGGGAATTCTTCTGGGGATAGCGCTGGTTCCTCTCGAAGGGCTTGGAGCCTACGTGCCTGGACGATCGTTCGTGGAACTCGTTCAGGAATCCTTGATAATCCGTGATGATCTGAAAGATCATTCGTTATATACGATTATAAATATATAATAATAATCGTATATAATATATAATTATAAATAGTGATAACAGTACATACTAATAGTAATGTAATTATTTTTTTGTCTTCCTACAAGTTTACTTTATACAAAAGATGCTTATAGATCGACACTTGTCAGACATCTTTAAAAATCTATTCAAGGATAGCTGCTTTGGACAATATTAGAACCTTGCAAATAATACAAACAAATTCCCGTTCAGTGCCAAATAAAAATTAGTTTATAATTAGTAACAGCACATTTTCTAGAATTAACCAAAATTAGTTTATAATTAATAATAGCACATTCTCTAGGATTTTCCATAATTTTATCGTGACATCTAGATGATCCTACTGATCTCTCGACATTTCCACTTTCTTCTCTTTTGTCGAGAAAAAAAAATCGCACACCCAAATACATCTGGAAAGTGAATACTAATTTCAGAGTTGCGTTCACAATTTATTTTTACTGAAATCGCCTATTGTACAACACGTGTCGCAAGAAATTCGATATGATTCTCAGAAATCGTATTCGCTTGCACAAGAGATCCTCGGGGCGTCGCGGTTTCTCGCTCTTTCGAAAAATCTTCGAGCGGCGAAGCCTGCAGGAATTTCGCGCGCCTTTTTTGGTTTCCTCACCTGGCAGGACATGAATATATTTGCTTGCAACAGCAAATTCACTTTCATCTCGCGATCGTGTAATCCTAGAGAACCTTGCGGTGCGCCCTCGTCTTATCGAAGTAGACGGGCCCAGGATCTCGTGTGTCGACACGCGGTTTTACGTTCGCACGAATTCGTCTCTCATTGATCCCTTGCGACACGAGGAATCTTATTTCCTTTCGCCTACGGCGCATCTCTAACACCGACTGCACGTGTCTGTATACGATGATAATAAAAAAGAGGCGAAATAGACACGCGCTCGAATCTAGAGAATAAACGATTTTAGGAGCAGTAAAGAAATTTCAATGATAGGAAAGACGATGATCTAATGGGACAAATTTATATATACATATATAATTGTTTAGAAAGAGGATCGTAAGTATTTCGTAATTAATAAACGATTATCCTTAATCCTCTGCGATGTATAATATTATATATAGAATATTATTACTCGCGCAATGTATTCCAAACAAAAAATATTTACTATATATCATTATACTCCCCGACTTTATCTTTATCTATTTATTTCTGTTCCTATTCAACCAGTGGGATTTTTCCTTTTCATTCCTCGAACTAAATACTATACGAACTGCTATACAAATTACAAACTCGATGAAAATACCTTCAGCGCATTATTCAACTTTGCACTCGTCTTTGGCATACAATAAATTAAATCACACTCGAACTAGTTCCAACATAGTTCAGTACTAAACACGAAACATACCTCCAGTATTAACACTAGATCTACTTCCACTTTCAGGGCATATTTACAACACCACATACATCTTCAAAAACAACGAGAGAGTAAAATGAAATTTCAGTAAATCAAAACGATGATCTAAATGCCGCATAAAAATCATGAAAAATCCCAAAAAATACATCCTTATAAACCACCACGATTTTTTAAAGAAACGTCTGTCCACTCATTCCGCCTAGTTTCGTACTTCTAGTATTAAATCACGAATTTGAAGTATTCGCGAACAGAGTAACAACAACCTGATGAGAGTTGAACAGCGCGATGTTGTCCACGTAATAATCATCCAGGGGCTCATAGATCGTCTCCCACTCGTAGCCAAGGTTCCAGGTCGGCAAGTAGCTTTCCTCCAGCAAATCTGATCCCGCGGGAATCACCAAAGGCGCGACGATCGGCTTGTAGACGCCTGGCTTCGCTGGGGGAATCCAAGGGCGGAATTGTCTCACGTTCGAATAAGACTGCGGCTTTATCAGGCCTCGATGCTTGTTGGCCGCGAACTGATTGGCAGGCTTGGAACTGGGATTCCGCGAGAAGGGTTTGCGTATCAGGTAGGTCGTGTCCACGGCCTTTGGGTGGTTGTAATGGAATCTGCCTTCTGGCGGCACGTATCTGCCATCCGGAGTCAGGTACACCTGCCATTGGGTTTAGAATTGGGCTGTGATGCTGGGTTTCAAGGTTCTTTGGTCTGCTGTCTTTTTATCTTCAGGGTAGAGGCTTGAATGTTTAATCGCGAAGCAGTGGACTCGATCGATTAATGGGGGTAACTTGTATTTTGTGTGTTTATTGGGAAAGATCGAGAGGGATTTGTTTTGAATTGTTTTAGTTAAGACTACTGGCTGTCTACTTGAATATTTAATAATGAAGCAGTGGACTCGATCGATCAATGGGGGTAACTTGTATTTTGTGTGTTTATTGGGAAAGATCGAGAGGGATTTGTTTGGAATTGTTTTAGTTAATTATGTGGAATTGATTTGTTTGGAATGATGAAGTGTCTAATGGTTATCGAGTGTTTTAATTGATTATTTGGAATTGATTTGTTTGAAAGATGAGTGTCTAATGGTTATCGAGTGTTTTAATTGATTATTTGGAATTGATTTGTTTGAAAGATGAAGTGTCTAATCGTTATCGAGTGTTTTCATTAATTATTTGGAATTAATTTATTTGAAAGATGAGTGTCTAATCGATATTGAGCTACTGTTACTTTGAATTTCTTTCATCCTAGAAATAAGAGTACTTTGTATTCAGGTGAAGAGCTACTGTTTGAGAGTATTTTCGTAAGAGCTTTTTTAAATGGATATTTATTCAAAGTTTCTTCGATCCTTTCTGCTTTTTATACTTTCATCGATGGTGCTGCTATAGTAAAGGAAAGAGGATCCTTGAGATATTCCATCAGCGTACCTTTATGAGGTCTGGCATAGTTTGATCCGGATAGGGATGTTTCTGAACGCGCCTCGCGTCGAGGACGACTCCATCGGGAACCGAGATGCCCTCCTTGTTAAGTCGATTCAGCGCCAATCGGTCGGTCCTGAAAGCTTCCTCTGGGATTTTACCACCCAAGGCTGGCAACACTTGCTCCCTAAAGATCTGTCGCTTTTGCTAAAAAAAGGAAGATGACCTTAACGCGTCAACTCGGTTCCTAAATTGCGTCAGATAATTACGAAACACAGTGTCTGCTTCTTTGCTTGAATTATATGATAAATTAGAGTGAGTTTATACGAGTTTTGTTTATGTATTATATATCTTATCATTATGGATTTAAGTTAATTAAGCTTGGTGTTCTAATCGTATTATGTGTTTCGAGGATATTTGTTAAAACTATATATTTCATGATAAGCAATTTTTAAATACACTTTCGTATTGTTTTCTATTACAAGGGGAAATATAGGTTTTTGTATTTGATATTGTAAGCCACTGGTGACTAACGTGGCGCTTAAAGACGTTAAGTACCGTCTTTCGAACGCAATTTGCACTTGCACTATGCAATTTAGGGGGAAAATTGCATTGGGGGGGCTTTGGAAATCATTATGCATACTTATGGAAATGATCGCAGGCTGAGACAATCGTTTCTTGGTAAATCGTACCTTTCGTGACGCCTGGATCGATATCACTGCTGGATTCTTTTGTATCTTTAAGTTCATTATTTTAAGTTTGTAAATACTTTTAATTATATGTAATTATGGATCTCAGTAATATTCAGTAATTATGGATTTCATCGTGATTACTAAATTATACATATTGTATATAAATATACATATTATCGATGGAGATCGAGTAAATTTTTTACTGGAGAATCAAGTAATACTTTCACAAATGGACCATTTATTTTTGAAAGTGGTGTAAGTCCATTTTCTCTTGTTTCGAGAAAATTAAAGGTTGGCATATTTGTTGATTAAAAAATATGGGTCAATGTAATCGGTTATGGGAATGTTTCTACTAATTTATCAATATGTAATTTGATTATATAAAAGGCGTTGGTATATTTTAAGGTATTAAATGCTAATTAATCATAAACAAAAAGTTAAATTAAGCATAAATTACGTGACATCTCATTTTCTTTTTTAAATGGACTTACACCGCTTTTAAAATAAATGGTCCATGCAATGTCGGAAGTTCAAAGAATATCCTCACGCTTCAAGATTCATTATTCAATAAAAATTCAATAAGTTAGCGCTATTTTTGCCAAAAATTTGTCTTAAGTAATCGACTACTGGTGTTTGTTTACATTACCGATCTTTCAACGAACGTTTTATTTCTCAGAAGCTTTCGTTTCCAAGAATTCTTGAAGAAAGCGATCGACTTTTCAGAAAAACACAGAACAACACTTCTGCGAAACAAACCGTTCTGTTTACAAGCAGGATTTTTCGGAATTCCTATCCTATTCCTCGAATACCGCTAATAATTCAACGTACCCGACAAATCCGTATATCTATTATACGTATAACTTTCCTTCCGCTTCTTTTTTTACAAAATTCCACGCTTTATTACATAAAACTGATTACACATTTGCGATTGAAAGTATCGTATATCGTTTGCCACGGCGGAAGTAAAGTTTTACGGCTAATAATATTCGACAAATAATAATATTCGAGAAACGCTTTGATCGCGTAAAGAATGATTCCTCGCGCAAGAATGGCCCCTGCCTTTGAACAATCTTATTCGCGTCATATATCCGAGGATCGAGATGCAATTTTTGTAGGAACGAGCGAGATGAAATTACTTTCGCGACTGTTATTCGAAAAGATTATTATATCCGAGAAAGTATAATGGAGCATGAAATATGACTTGTGATAAATCATAATGA